>JARYHS010011893.1:0-27000 GCA_031002005.1 Vandiemenella viatica
GCTACCTTCTCTATTTTACACTGATTTCCTCCGAAGAAACTGCCGAGTAAAAACTTTTTCTGATCTTCTAATAAACCAGCTTACATTCAGTAGTCATCGATTGAAGATACATGATTTCGGTGGCAAATAGAAAACCTCACAACTTCCAGAAGCAATGTGTTACTCAAGATATAAAAAGAGACTGGAATTAATTTTGTAAGGAAGCATTAATGACAAACATTCCAAAAACCCTTAGTAAATGACTAAGCATTCTGTTTGCCCAAATCGTTCTAAACGTAAAACACTAAATCTCATTAAAAATTTCATTATTTTATTGAATTTTTGCTTATTCCTAACTTTGGTAAGTCTTGTATGTGAGCCACTTTCTCCAGTGTATGCGGAGTAACTATTTGAGCATTGAGGTCTAAATAATTTAATTAATTAATTTTAATTTATTTAATTTCACTGCGATGGAGCGCACAATCCAACGACAATTTCCCTACATATCCATTTTCCCCCTTTCCTGTACTTACCTACTTTTCCCCTCAACAAATTTCAACTTTAAATTGTTTCACAGTTATCTAAAAAATTATCCAATTCTCTTGGTAACATATTCCAATCCCTGGCGCCCTTACCTACGAAAGAAAATCTTCCTACAACCTTCTACCTGAAATCGAGTACCAGCTTGTGGTCGTGGTCATGGTCATCTCTTCCCACCCATGCATTACATTTAATTCTTACACCGATATCTTTCCAGGAATCATCACCAGTATACGCATTATACATTCCCATGACTCTCTTCACCCTCCTCCTGTCTTCCAATAAATCCCATTCCAACTCTTTCATCATATCGGTTACTGATTGTTTTCTGCAGTAGTTTTGTTCTTCTTTGCACCTTCTCCATTGTGATACCCAAAATTTGTATCCCATACCACACCACCATATTCATTCAAAGTATTTCATTATCAAGTTCCGTCAAGAAAAATGTTATCAATAAAGGTACTACTAACTTCATATCCTCTAGCAGTAAAACTTGCAGCTGGGAAAAATAGAATGATAAATAATTCTCAGAAGATAATCTGTTTTGTGACGTTACACCAAAATTCATGAGTAAGTGAACACATAAATGATTTATCTCTCTCTTTTTTTTTTTGATAAATTTCTGGAAACTGTTTTCGGTTTTTATAAAATTTATTATAGAAGTATTCAGTTGGAATTTATTAACTATTAATGATAAAGATTTGTTATCTAGTTTCAACTCCACTTTGTATCATTCAAAGTATTTCTCTTACAGTATTTATTGATATCTAATGACTTCTTTTTAGTATTTTCTGCTACATTTATTTCTTTTATTTTGTTTATTAGGTTTTATGCCTCTTCGAAGTAGAGATCATTATAGGCGAGAAAGGAATGGAGGAAGCAACGGGAAGTGATTGGGCCATTTTTGAAGGGAGCATCCTGGCATCGGCTGGAGTGATTTGGAGATACCATAGAAATCAAATCTGGAGGCCTGGAGGGCGATTCGAAACCGTGTCCTTCCGAATGCGAGGCCAGAGCGTTACCCTTCATTCACCACGCTCGGTGTATATTTCTACATCAACAATTCGCATTATTAATATATAAAAATCAGTAGTATGTTTTCTGGCTCTACCGACAGGGAAGCAAGAAATGGCAATATATCTTTAATCTCACAAGTGATTTAAAAATTCTTATTACATCTCAGAGGTTGTATACCAAAGATTTTTAAATCAATTCAGACGTCGCAAACTACTTCAAATATTAACATTAAATTTACAGTAAACATTCATAAAAACATTATCCAAGATGTTTTAACGACAGTTTTTACTAATGTTTTCGCCAGGTGGTATCATCAGTGCGAAAATTGTGGAGGCTATCACATCACAGTCCGGAACAGCACTTTCTGCACTTCTCTGGACTGTTATTCTAAAATATAACATTTCACTGTAACCTTATGTACACTTCCTAATATTAGCTGCGTTTATTGTTGAACACGCATTTCTGATTACACCCAACTGGTTACGCTATAAACCAGTTGGGTAATCGCAACAAGTGAAAATATTAGGAAGTGAAGTGCATATAAGGTTACAGTGAAATGCTAAATTTTAGAATGCCATACTCGTCATGAGAAATGCAGAAAGTGCTGTTCCGAACTGGGATTTGATGGCCACCATAATGTTCCGACTGATGACGTCCACTCCAATAGGGTGAAACTCGTCTGGGGAAAAATATTAATATAAATAGTTATTCAAATACCGTGGTTAATGCAAAACATTTATGCAACAACTGTCGAACGTGGCTAACAACAAAGTTATTACTATCCGATTGATCACTATTATTCGTGGTCTGTTGCATAAAACAATTAGTTTTGTAAAAATTGCACAGATTAAACTTGCATCTTTCGTGATCAGACTTTCGATTTTAATCTCTGGATTCTGTAAATATTGTAGTTGACTTTTTTCCTATGAGGTGTTTCAAGAAAGATTGTAACAGTTTTAAATTCTGACAGCAGTATACAGGCAAAACATCTAAGACTAGCAATGAAAGTCGAAAATGTTCACCTCAGAATTACACCTTTAACAAAGATAACACGGCGCCGAAATATTTTCTCGGTTCGCGGACAGATGGCAGTTATCACTTCTCGAATTTGTGAGTCCCCGCCCCCCCCCCCCCCCCCCTCTCTACGTCTGTGAAACGTGATTTTTGAGTGGATTTCTAGCAAATAGTTCTGGTCCAGGCTACATTTCAACATATCAACAGCTTCCTAGGGCCATCAGGAGGTTTCACATTCTCCGTTCTTCCATCTTTCATTCATTCACAACTCATTACATGGAACTTCCATACATTACAGTCCTACACAAAGACAATAAACAAGTAAATATACTTCCATGGCTGGGGAATGCAATGGGAAACCTCCTTAGTTTAAATTTCCCTAGAAAAAGTTCCCAACAGCCTAAAGTCTGAAGAAAAAGAGACAAGACGTAGAAACAATGAACAGATAGAATCTGACCAGACCAGACTCCTGGCTGGAGCCATGTGTCAGGCTGGGTCTTTGACACCTATGGTTATCGACAGGCGGGCGGCTGGCGTGTCAATATTGACTGCCGTTCCCCCCCCTCCCATCCCCCCAGTCCAGTGCTCGCCAAATTTCCGGCCCCGCAGTGTGTGTACACTCCTTATCTCAGCCACACATCCCCGCCTGTACAGACACTCTGCTATCCGACTCCATTCATTCCTGCGCGCCACCGCACCGGATAATTAAACAGATAAGCATTCATATTGTCGGCTCATAGACTGTTATTAACCCTTTCCTGTCTGACGGTACTAAACTGTAGCGTAGTGTTTGCCGCCAAATACTTCGAAGGTTATTAATTTATCTTTTCGGCACCTACAGAGCCACTATGCAAAGTGTGGATACGTTCACTTCCGGTTGAGCACTGCGGGTTTTTTTTTTTATTTGCGGAGAAGTAGGTGTTGAAGACTTTAATAATGATAGAGCTGAAGAAGTTACTTTTATAGTGTTTCATCAGGTTTCTTTTTTTTAAGATGAGTTATTGCGTTGTATTTACTGGTTAGGTTACGTAGGAGAGAAGAATTCTCGAACATCAATTAAACATTGAACGAAGCTGAGCTTGTTCCTCCGGATGCTGTGTACGAATTTCCCGAAGATGCGTTTAACGACTTGCGTGACATCCTTAAAAATAAACTACCGACCTTTGACGAAGATAAAAGAAAATAAAGTTGCTTTGTTAAATAGAATTGTCAATAACGTTCATAACCTGAATTTTTTAGTAACAGTGGCCTTTGTTAGTCCGAAAACGAAGGTAGCGTGCATGACGTCACAGCATGACAGACCAACAGCTATCGAGGTGACCACGGGAGTATGCGGACAAAATGACCCCAACGAAACTAAATAGTAGTAGATAGATAACGACTTTTGTGAAACGAAAATTTCCTTAACATTTGTTATTTTATATTCTAGCCTACAATTTCAAAATATGATATATGATTTAGAGTGTAGATAGAGTTGAAAAACAGATACCGTGATATGCATGCGTGGAGTCCATGTTAACAGTAAAGACAATTTTTCAGTTATTTCTGACAGCTGGTATCAAAATATTTTCTTCTGTTTTTATGTATTACTTTTTTATGATAGAAATAAGTTGAAAGCAAAATCGAAAACTTTCATCGTTAGTTTAGACATTCACCTTTTTTCAGTTATTGGTAATAATTTTGTCTCTTGTTTGTAGGTGTTGTTAACGATTATAATAATGATTTTAAAAAATTCAGTCATTCTACATGTAAATTCTTGATGCTCGATGACATATTCGTTGCATTTTCTACAAATGAAAAAAGATCGCTTTGAATTTTCGAATTGCAAAAATCTTTCGGAATGAAATTATATAGTATTGGTCCTATCACCATTGTATGCCGAGACCGGTAAATTAACGGTAATGCTTGAGTCTGGAATTGGGGAGGCATTGGTTCAAATCTCCATTTGGCCATCCGGATTTCGGTTTTCTGTGATTTCCCGAAATCACTCTTGGCGAAATTCGGGATGGTTCCTTCAAAAAACCTTCTGCGAATTGCTTCCCGTTCCCTGTCCCCAATCGTCTCCGCTCCTAATTACCTTATTGTCGAAGCCATCAACATAACATGCAATTACTATTTATGATTAAAAAATAAAAAAAGCAATAATTTCTCTGCGTTCTGGAATATATATACTAACCCCTTAAATTGATGCTACATGATTCGTGCGAATTCAAATTTCCTCATATATTCTCCTCAGATAAAACAGCGGATGGCTGGAAGTGTAATGTTGTTGTTTTACTTCTTCACCACACCCAGACCTGTCCACAAGCCGTTACCTGGAATGTTTCGCGCTGAAATATCGAACGTAGCCTTAGTACAATGCGACGGGTAAGCACGTTGGGCCCAAATAGACCACGCTGTACTTTTGCTCAAAACATTTGAAGACGGATCAATGTTGAAAATTGTTTAAATATAGGCCTACTGAAAATGGAGAACCGAACAGAAAACCGCTGTCTCACAGAACATGAAGTTATAGTTTATGCAGTTTTACTGTCATGGTTGTACCCCTGTCTTATTTTACACTAAACCGCACTTCTGCAGGTAACTAAGAACCATCACTTTTTTAAAACAAAAAAAGAGAAAGATCCTACAGCACAATACATAAATGGTATGCTTTCATTTAAACGGTCTCCGATTGCTACTGCATCAGAATACCTTTACGTGATTTAAAGCATCATAGTGTAATCAAAAGACTGAAGAGACAGACGTCTACAGGAATTACTTTTGTAGAAGGAATCAATGCGCGTCCTATAGCAATAAATAATCCTGTTGTTTATTCATTCAGTTATAACTGGAGTCGGCGGGAGTTTGGTATATTCTTTCAGCACGGCGGTGACATGAAAGCCGAAAAAAAGCATTACTGGATGAAAAATAAGAAAATTATTTAAGGCGTATGTCGGAGGAAGCTTAAGTTAATAACCAACAATTGTTCGTAGATTTTATCGACCGTGGTGGGTGAGCGGTAACGCTCTGGCCTAGCGTTCGTATGGACGTGGGTTCGAATCCAAGATTTGAGTATTCCATAGTTTCTCCAAATCGCTGCAGGTGAATGCCGGGATGGTTCCCTCAAAAAGGCCATGGCCGAATTCCTTCCTGTTCCGTTCCCTCAGTTCTTTCCCGCCTCGGTGTTGGGAAGGCATAAATCTGTAAATAAATAAAAAAAAAACAAGCAAACAAACAAAAAGGCTTAACCTTGCCCGCGCGGAGCTCTGTGTATGGATAAATGCGTATACGACAGATTTTATTAATTTTCGAGTAGCGGTTAATAATCCCGAGAAGGAAAAATCATTTCTTCTTGTTGCTTCCTTATTTCCTGTGATTTCAGAAACTTTGGTTAGGATTTTATCTAAGGTTTGCAGTTTAGTATGTTTTGTAACCTTCACTGTAAAGGGAACAAAAACCACAGTTTCGAGTTTTTGAAGCCAACAGACTAAGTCTATTTAAAGATGGCATAGTGTAACGTTTTCTTAATACAACTAATACGCAATAATGCATGTAACACGTGAACAAGTCTACGTATCGATGTTAAGGGAACTGTGTAAATTCTTCGCTGACTCGTCCACCACCCCCCCTTTTTTCTGCACATGATAGAATAACTTATTCATTTACAACAGGCGGACAATAGTAAACCAATATTAATCTTCAAAAGTCGAAGATTTTTTAAAAATTATTATTTTATTTTTTTACTGCTTTACGCCTCGTCGACGGCTAAGGTCATTAGAGGCGGGATGGGAACGGGGACAAGGAACTGGAAGGAATTCGGTCATGGCCTTTTTGAAGGAAGCATCCCAGCATTCGCCTGGAGTGATTTGGGGAAACCATGGAAAACCCAAATCTGGATGCCCGGACGCGGATTCGAACCCGCGTCCTCCCGAATGCGAGGCCAGAACGTTAACCGTTCACCCACCACGCTCGATAGCAGATTTTAAGTCAGATCCTAGACTATCCAGACCTATTCGAGGTTTATATCTTCGATGGTGAGGGTAGGGATTGTATTGTGTTCAGGACACGAACAAATCACCATTACTTGCTCCGGTAACAGTCTACATATAGTCATAAGACATACTGGAGATCTTCAGTTAGACCATAAGCATTCAAAATATGGAAACCCTATGCAAATCGGTTCTGTAGTTTTTACATTATACCGGAACAAAGAAATAGACAGAGACAGCCCGCTACAGATTTATTTATGTAGACAAGAGATGACAAGTGTTGCGTCTTAACGCAGGTCTTAGCAATGCATGCTTTTCTAGATCGTCCCCACTCTTCCCCATTTTCCGCCAGTAACTTCATTCTATTGTAACTGTTCTGCACTTTAGTATTATGTTATAGACCTTCGACGTTCATTTACAGTACTTACTTAAACATGCTGCGACTTTTCTAATAATTCTGCGGCGTATTATCAAATTGCCTAACCAATTGTCCTCCCTTTTTTCCGACAATCTTCCAACTACCTCTTTTCACTCCAACTATGATTTGAACCTTCTCTTTCTTTGTTCTACCCAGCCAAATGATATTTTCATCCACCATCACACCCTCATCTCAGAAGCATCCAGTATAATTTCTTCATAGTTCAAGATTGTACACCTCACCGCTGCAGGTTTCAAAAGAAACGTTTATTTGTTCTTCTTTCCGATATGGCCTTTTGGGACTACGTTCCAATTTCAATTCTTCATCATTTGTTGATCTTGTTTTTTTCTTCCGTTCAATCCAATATTCCTTCATCACTTCACCATGTTTCCTCCTTCTCTCCTCAGACCACCTTGGAGAATATTTCTTTCCTCTTCTACCTTGGAATCCTTCCAAACTTAATATTTCCTTTCTCATTCCATAATTCCCTCTTCTCTCATCTTATTTCTTCCAAAATCTTTCTTAATCTCTTGAATCCAGCTGTTTATTTTTCCCCAAAGGTAATTGAATATCTTTATCGTTAGTCTGATATAATTTTTTCTGCAGATGTGTCCAAAAAACAGCAATATCCTTTTCCTTATACTAGAGTCTGTTATATTTATTTGTGTTCTGGTATATTTCCTTATTACTTCGTAATTTCCGTTGTTTTAACTGGACCCAAGATTTTTCCCATGATTCTTCTTACCAGTAATTCCAGTTTATCCAATCTATAGCATTAGGCATTCATTAGCATATAGACATTCTAATTTCACGACAGAGTTGTAATGCCTTATCTTAAGAGTTTTAGACAAGCACTTTTTGTTATAAATTTTTTTTGTGATACCATACGCTCTTTCCATCCTGTTTAGCCATTCTTCTATGACGGATTTATCTAATCCATTTCCTTGAATTATTTTACCCAGATATTTAAATTTCTTATTTGTAGTAAACGTAAAGAAACGTTTATTACTATTATTACTTTTCGGCTCGCCGACGATGAGGTCGTTAGAGCCGACAGAGGATAGGTAAAAATAACGTGAAGGATTTCGGCCATGGCCTTTTGAAGGAACCATACCGGCATTCTAAAAACGAAATCTGTATGAGCTGACGTGTATTCGAAGCCGCGTCCTCCAGAATTGGAGACCTGAATTGAAATGTTTGATTATTCTTCTCCTTAACCCTTTCAGTATGGGGTCACAAGGTCTTTTTCTAATATTTGGCCATTGCATTTTTTTTTTATGAAGGTACAGAAATCTGAAATATATCATTCCAGGCCAGATCTTCCCAAATACCAGTCCAACATGCCATAGCTTACCCGGCAAGCGGCTGAAGTGACATTGAGGAGGAGTTAGTATGACATACGCGTGCAGCAAGCGCTACCAGTAAAGTACTCCGTTTTCTCAAAAAAAATAAAAAAAATAAAAAAATGAAAGTATGGCCTTCCGTCTCTGCGACCATTTAGCCAGCTCCAATTTGTTTTTGTACCAATTGCTACGTCAGGATTTGTTCATGATATAGTGGAAACTAGAGTAAGGACAGCACAATACAAACACTTTTCTAAAAGCACCCATGCCCGAGGCCGGACTCGAACCGGCACCTCTTACAATACGAGACCAGGGTGGTAGCCCCTACAGGGGCCGGGGTACACTGTTCTGTTAACTGAACCTTTTGCTATTACATTTTGGAAAGGGGATACTATGAGTTGGCACATGTGGGCTGGAGCTAATCAACATAGCTCACGCGTTGGTTGAAGCAGACGGAGGCGAGGAAACCCCATCTCACGGCCGGGTGGCGGGGACTTTTTTCCGCGGGCGGCATATGGCGCGAAGCCCCTGCTGGCCGCGGGAAGTGAGGTCGCAACTTCCTCAGCCTGCTGCGCCCACCTGTGGCACCGCGGCCGAGCGCCCCACGTGGGTCCCACGTGGACCCACACCGGATGTCGGATGACCCTCGGTCCGTCGCTGTCTTTATCTCGCTGGGAGATGTCTGCACACGGACTGCCTACAGCTGCCGGCAATCTCCACGCCTCCGGGCCATTAGGCAGGATGTATTTTGGTGACGAGAAGTGTGTAACACAAACGTGACAAGCGAAGCTATTTTTTCCGATTTACGTGGAAGGTGAAGTTAGTCATTGCCTTCCCCGTTGCAGTAAATTATACGTTTCATTTTTGCCAATAAGCTACAACTGTCCCCATTTTATTACAGTTGTAAATCAGTTAAACAAATAAGAAAAGGGTTTTTTTTTTGGTTTTTTTCGAATCGCCCATCTTTGGGGTATGTCAGATCAATCACTTCTTGGATGCTTGCGTTTTTTCTTCTCCCAGTATTTCTTCATTCTATCTGATCTCTTCCTTCTTTCCTCTTCTGATATTTGAATCGGTTTTCTGGTGTTTATCGCAACTTGGAACCTCTTACTTTTGTCTTTGGTCACGGTCTTGGCTGTACCATTCTTTAACATCTCTTCGGTAGTCTGGAGTTCTCTCAGATCCTTTTCCACTTCCTTAAACCAGTTGGGCTTAATCTTTTTTTCATAAAAGAAGTCAAAGATTTTTTGTTAGTCTGTTAGGATTCATTCGGAATATGTGTCCATAGAAATTATTTTTTATTTATTATTATTTTATTTTACTTTTTGTTATGATCTTAAATTTTGCGGCTAAACACAATACCTTTCATGGTATAACACGTGTTTATTTAAGATATCTTCAGTATTTAACCTCCGAAGCCACAACACTACACACCTTAATGTATAATTGGCGATTAGTAACCCTTCTCTACCGTTGACGGCAATTGAAGTGATTCAAAATTATGCTACAGTTAAGTTTTACCTCACAGGATGAGAAATATTCTTTGGGGAATTCTACGATATCCGAGCCACTGAAATATGAGGAAATTATGGTCGATTCTTGTGTGTCTCGACGAGACAAATCGAAAGTGAATAATTCAATTTTTCCATATCTCGCTTACTTTCCGAGAAATCAGATGTTAAACACAGAAATATAGCCATTTATGTATATATATATATCGACAAAAAATATCTATATTTATATCGACCTCATCCAGCCGATAATATCGATATTTGTATATATTACAATAGAAATAAGTATGTTACTCAAAATCAAGTAATAAATTTGAGGTAGTTTATTGAAAAAATTAGGTCAGCAAATATACAGTGTCAACAGATCCTGCAAACAGTAATTTACACGATTTTTCCGCGTGAAGTGTATTTCTAGTTTGAGTGACAGTGGTTCCTGTCTGTGAGAAGAGGCGTTCAGACGGTACCGACGAGGCTACTTTGAGATCATGACTAATTGCAATTTTTAATCTATTTTAATCCAACTCCTCTACCAATCATGACTGATTTTAATTCATTTTGCAGCAAAAAATGTTTGTCATCTCCAAATAGCTAGTGTCACTCTAATAGATATACATAATACTAATAAATAAAAAAAAAAGGTTTCATACTTTTCAAGTTCTCCTTCACAACTTTGAAACTATCATACGTTTTATCAATTTTTGTTTTGATAGTTCCACTAGAGAGGACTTTGTATAACGGTGGTAAGTGCTTCATTAAATACTTAAAACCTTTGCCTTCAATTGCATTGAAAGGTCTATTACCAACACTGATAAAATAAGCAACTGGATTAATTATGAGGTCATACTTTTACCCTCTTTAGAGTACTGTAATGCGTTCTACAGAGAAAAAAGAACCAACGAACGCGAGAGTAACGCAATAGATTAAATTATAAACTGTGAACATAAATGAATAATGAACGAATAATGTTCACGAAACGGAGTGGAACTACAGAGTAGGAAAGGATTTTATCGATTTTGTTATAGAGCTAAATCAGTGGCAGCTTGGTCAGATTTTGTCCCTGCCACACATACATTTTGCACGATTTTTTTTTTTTTTTTTTTTTTTAGTGCTAAGGGATTTGTAGTTTTTGATATTTCACTGGTACATATCGGCATTATCGTATCGACCACATAAAAATATCGATATAAGTATTGATATTTTGGTCAGATGTTATCGATATTATTGGTTGACCGATATATCGTTGCAACCCTAATTAGGCCCACATTAGTTATCGTTTATTATTATTAATTTAATTGCGATGGAGCAAACGTTCAGTTGGCAATTCCCCCTCATCCAATAACTACTTTTTATTTCATTTTTTATTATATTATATAACATGAGTGTTAAATCCTTCCCCCATCTTCTTTCGCGATTTACAAATTTTAATTTATATTCCTTCAGAGCTTTTGGTAAATTATCCATCACTTCACTTGGTAATTTCTTCCAATTTCTGACATCCTTACCCACGTAACAAAATTTTCCCACACCTTTATGCCTGAAATCAAGTGCCAGCTTGTGGTCATGGTCAACCTTACCCTTCCAAGCACCTCCCTTAATTTTCCCACCAATATCTTTCCATGCTTCATCACCAGTATAGGCCTCCCATGACTCTTTTCACCCTCCTCCTGTATTCCAATTACTCCCAATCCAGCTCCTTTATCATATCAGATACTGAGTGGATCCTGCAATAATTTGCACAAACAAATGTAGCTGTTTTTCTTTGCACACCCTCCATCTCCTATATTTGATACCCAAAATGTGGGTTCCAAATTGCACAACCATACTCAATCAATGGTCTGACCAAAGTTTTGTAATTCAGTTCCCTAACATCTCGGGTACATCCTCTTATCACCTTCGCCAGTAAATGAAGGATTTTGTAACCTTTTCCTTGTGCTCTGCCCAATTTAGTTTATTATCAAACGTTATGCCAAGATATTTACGATTCCAGCCTTCAACAAGCAATTCTGACCCCACCCTACAACCACCAACAATCTTTAGTTTTTTATCTGTGAACCTAATAAGCTGACTCTTCATGGTATTTATCTTTATTCCATGCTGACCGACTCATTCAGATATCCTATCCAGGTCACCCTGCAGCTGTTCACAGTCTTCTCGTGTTTTGAGTTGGTCTGTGGTCCGGAGCATTATTTGTGTCAGTTTAATGGTCCTCGGCTTGAAAAAGGTTCAGAAACAACACTAAGCTAGACCATACAATTTCATACTGTGAAAAATTGGTTCGGTAATTTTTTCGGTGATACATTATAATGTAATTCTATCGCTACATTCTAGGACGCATTTTTCATTATATAAATCATAATGTTAGAGCAATTTACATAAATCTTAGGCGACCATCTAAATAGTTTTTTTTTTCTTTTTTTTTTTGTAATTTCCTAATGTACTCAAGGTTAAAAGTGAGGACTGTAATGCGATGGTGAACATTCAGTGTATGTTGTTGCAACGAATATTAAAGAATTATTGAGTTGTGTAGGCTTGAAGCTAATCGTGGCCTTCCCGAACCACGGCGACAGGAAGTCGCGGATAAAGGGTTTTGCCGGACGACACATTCTGCTCCCTGGGGATGGGCGGTCAACAAGGTCGCTTACCTGGCGAGAAATGCCTGCCGCCCGATCACAGGGTCATCCCCGAACTTAGCCGAATATGTCCGACCTCTGTGATATACGCGGGGCAAATAAGATATCGGGGATATCACATGACAATAGGAGCCAACCTGAAGATCCAATCCAAATGAGCATATAACTTAAAATTCTGGGAACATTAGATGCCATCCTGAAGATCCAATCCAAATGAGCATATAAGTTAAAATCCTGGGAATTTCTGTTAAATGTGATCTTCGAGACTGCAAGGGGTGGAGCCAGAAATTTCCTCACAGATCGAAGAGCGATGAGCTTCATTCGATTCTAGGCTAGTCTATTCTGTGGTGGACTCCGAAAGTTGGCTTTTCTCGCTAACTGCTGAGTCCGACTCCTGGTATCGGAAATCTGACGCTGCCGGCTTTAGGGAGTGGCTACAGAGGGCGACACAGCCAGTAATGCGATGATGCGAATTATCACTAGGACGTGCCTGTAGCCGCCTTATGAGACAAGTCTCACATACCGTGGGTCATCTCCGAACACCGCAGACATCAGACGAAGAACTACAATGGTAAGTTATTACGACCAAGCCATCTGATTGTGCATTCCGTGAAACTGAACCCTTAAGCGTCGTTGAGAGGATAGATCCATGTTCTAACTTTGTAACTGCAAAAAAAACCTTGAGCTAGCGGCTTAATTTGCCAGAACTAGTTATTTTCGAATGTCATATTGTTTATTCGTGGCGCAATTTTTTATTTTTTTTTATTTTTAATGTAATGTCGCAGTATTATGATACCAATATCTGAGGTCGTCATAACTTGTATTGTACATTTTTCCAAATATCATTATTTCTTGCATTTTAATTCTAAGATGGATTTAAAAGTAAATACACAATTGTTTGCTTGCTCAAGACGGCTACCTCTGAGCGTTGCTTTTATGATTTTGCTAATTTGTGTTAATGTTAACGGTAAATTCGCTCAGACTTGTTATCACCAATGATAAGAAAATAAATGTCATATTGTGACAGTTTTCCTATACTCCAACTAACATCGAGATTCTTGCAAAATCCATATTTTCACTCCTTCATAAAACTAAATCAAAATCCCCATTTATTAATGATTAATCATAAATGTATGAAATATAAATATAACGTATTTATCCACTAAGGCCCCTACCACAACATAGATAAAGAGACAGACGCAGGCAGCGAATAAATTAATAATTGATTAAACAAAGAGAAAAATAAAGTCATACCTTCAGATTACGACTAGTATGCTATGCTAGACATTTGAAAACCACTTGGAACCGTAACTAATTCTAGAATCAGGTTAGTTATTATTGCTCTGGAGTTGTTGTTGGTGTTGGCGACAAACAGCAAACAAAGCGACGTCGCCAGACAGACAGTTTCAATTAGCCTGGTGTGTTCCAGCAGGCCACGTGTGTCTTTCGCAAACAAAGCGCAGACAGTGCAAAAACTAGCGCACCCACAAACACAACCCCCGCAGTTTCAATGCATCTCTAATGTGCACGCCCGCGTCAATTGCTGCCCCCGTGTTACGCTGTTATTCGATATGTCGGAAGCTAATACTACGCTCGTGTAAATAAACTTGTCCTCCTCTGCGGTTGTACCTACAATCAACGAGAAAATACTCAGCTTTGTAGAATAAAAAAGGGTAGAACAAAAACTCCAAGTCACCGAAAAAAGAATAGCAGCAAGTTTTTAGAGAGAATCTTCTTCGTTTTTTTCTGGGCTTTTTGCTTCGTCTACATCGAGGTCATTGGGAAATATGGAACGGGGAAGAATTGGGTCATGAGCTTTTAAAGGAACCATCCCGTCATTCGCCTGAAGTGATTTCGGGAAACCATAAAAAACTAAAAACTGGAGGGCCGGTAGGGGATTTGAATCCGCGTCCTCACAGCAGGCGTATGATGCAACTTCAGTTAGCTCCACACGTTTCCAATCCTAGGACCAGCAAAATATAATAATAATTCTTCAGTCTACTAACTTATATGGACCTAATTTTTTATCTGTGTGTATTTCAGTAACATTTGGGATACGTCGTATTGTACCGTTATAACATGATAAATGTACAAGCATGTTTTCAATTCCTGCAGAAACACAATTACAAAACTGTAAGTGAACTTTTAAAAGTGATTTGTGTATTTATCAGTTTTTTAATATTTACTGATGAAATGAGCGGTGTTCTTGGCCTGCGGACAACCTATCCCAAACCTTAAGAATCACTAAAATAATCTCTATAAATCGTTCAAATTATCTAAATATGCTGCCATTCAGTATGACAGGAAAATTTACTGAATATCCAGTTAAATAAATAGTCCTTAAAGGGATTCATGATCTCGAAATAACCAAAAATCACTCCACGTAAAGTTACAATACAGTTTATTCGAAATTCCTAAGTTCTCAGGCCGGTAGCAGACACGTATGTCACAAGAATAATATTGAACTACGATCCGAACCTTAACTGCAGGTTAGTTATTAGAAACAGTGCTTTACTTGCTCACGTTTGTCACAACACACATTCTCGTCTGCAGTCAATTAATTATGAAGGGACCCAGATCCCTGTTTATCACTCTCGCGTAAATTCCTCACGAGTACAGACTAGATTCAATAGCCACATGGCAACTAGTCCGACCAATGTTACAGTTGCTGAAACACTTCTAAACCAGACCACTGGCCCTTCTCACTCTGGTTCACCTCAGCCAATCGTTAGCGCCCTTTACCCTCACGGGTTCTTTTCTAGGCTATCACGAAATTCATATCGCAAAGATTCCTCGTAATACACCAGTCTCTCTACTACCTATTGCATTTCTTATACCATACCGAGTTACATTCTCTGCCTTCTAGTCCCTCTCCTCGGTCACTACCCGGGGCAAAACACTTTGTCATTTCTCGATTGTTTAGCTGGAGGTTGAACACTCGCATTAAGGGTAGATGTTTCATCCATGTGAAACATGTTTGTTGGTGAATGGTGAACATAAACACATATATGCAAATTCTCACTATAAACACCCGCAGACACAACACACTCACTGTACAGGAAAACTTATATATTCAAAAAGCAAAAAAATAAAGGCAAACACGTACTAAACGACCATCTAATATACACAAATTCGACAGAAACAAAACAAAAAATAAACACAAACTGTATTAAAAAAAACCCACACATATATACACCACACATAAATACAAAACACACTAACAACATCATCACGCATACACGCACTTTTCAAAACTCGCGCTATCGGCACGAGACATCTCATATACAAACAAGATGGCCACAGCAGACAACCGAAGGACGCAAAAGCGCACCAGAGACAAGACATAAACAAACCAGCTGGCCTAACAGACGAATGATGAGAACGCATAATTGTGCAAAACATGCTTTGTATAAGGAAACGGAGATGCGCAGCTGCATACCATAATAACAAATGTAAATAATAAGTAACTATTAGCTATAAAAATATCCCATGCTCATAATTACGTAATAATAGGATAAAAATGTATATAAAACTGTATATAAAAACTGTAACACAGATTCGTCGCTGATGATGCCTTGATGAGAGGTGAAACGCGTACGACGCAACAATAAATAAATTAAACAGTTGCATTGGCGTTATCTTTCAACTGGTAATTAATTAAGCAACTGCGGAAACATGGCCTGCAACAACATTGCATTAAAGTATTTTGTTTTCATCCTCACAGTGGAGACAAATAAGAATGCAGAAACACAAAGAATGTAACATGTGAAACAGACAATCGAGGACGAAGGTTCAGATTAGCTAGGCGTAAGAAAAGAATAGAGAAGGCTTCACACACTAAATCTAAAATAAAATACGCAGGGTGTCCACAAAGTCCTGCTATCGTTACATTGGAACATGCCTCTTAAACTATATGAGATAGATACATGCGGTTTTCTGCATGTCTCAAAGATTTTTTTTTTTAAATTGCAATTTACGAAATTCAAATGATCTTGCACAGCGCGCTGAATTTGTGCCGTCCCACTCGAAGACTATAATGGGTACCTGCAGAGGGCGATGTTCTCTGGCCAAGCCATTTTCTTTGTGTCTGTGCAGGTTAACATTCGATATGGAGTTCTGAACATCACGGTCGAACATGTTCGTGGTTACTCGAAAGTCGATTGCCTTGCTCTTATGCACAATAAAGTAATCGGCCCATTTTTCTTTGCTGAGTAGACAATTGTAGGGGCAATGTTCTACTGCCTCTGATGTCGGACCTGCAGTCAACGATAATGTCTCGACAAGACGGCGCATCTGATCATTGGTCTGATGAAGTTAGGGACCTTTTGAATATAAGGTCCCTGGGAGATGGGTTGACTGTGATTGGACCAATCACCTGGTCACTGCGCTCCCCTGATATCAACCCCTCGGGGTTTTTATTCTTGTAGGGGTATGTCACGGATCGTGTCTACGCAACCCCTATTCTAGCTCTTGTTATACCTCGTAGACAAATAACTGCGATTGTGCAAACTTTTGATACTGCTTTGCTGTAACGCTTGTGGTCGGAGCTAGGATATCGTCTCGACATCCTTAGGCTAAATAGGAGTTCAAATGTGGAAGTGGAGAAAATGCAAAGCAAAATCTGAGAGATGTACAATATGCTGAAAAAAAAAACTGCAGGTCTCTGTATCATACAGTTTACGAGGTGCATTTCATTGTCACCGGACATTGTGATACTGGGACAATATGATATTGTGAATTCTCCTGGCAGGGTACAGAGGTACGTTAATGAGATCAACAGAATGGCAAAATGTATTGTAAATGAGATTTTAAATTAAAAATGTAAGTTTAAAACTGACAATAGCACCGCCGGAATTTCAACCGTAACGAAGCCACATTGACATCTGCTTTTGAAGTCGGTAGTTTCAGTGATTCTATCCGAAATACGACAGTGAACACATGAATTCCTCTGCAATTATGAGAACGACGAAACTTTTTAGAAATAAATTCACTTGCGCGTCATCTTCCATTTAACAAGTACAAATGAACCGCCACCCTTTTCGGTGCTGAACAATTTTCCGCCGGTTCTATTTTCCAATTACAAAGCGGTCCGCGGCAAACAGAACTTCAGAAGCAACAGATAAATGAAGAGCATTAGAGGGAAATTTTCAGATAACCATTCTCATTAACTGGCAGCAATTAAATTTGCCGCGTGGAGGCCCGTCGAGCTTATGAAGTGCGCCACGCCGTATCACGAGGCAACAACAGCGGGAGGCGGGCGCGTACTCTCCAATTTACGCCACCTTTTCACCCACAGAGTCAAGTGCCTCTACACTTCTTTCATCTCCGGAATAAAACGCAGACTTAATTTCTCGTTGATGGCACTTGTCCAGCTGCGGCAGTAATCTGCTTCGGAATTTGTGCCCCTTTTGAGAGCGGCAACGTGACTGACACCGAAAACGCGTTTGTTTATTACCAACCGCTCTTTCATGTCGCATAATTGTTTGTACACCCGTCCCACCGACTCAGTTGTTCAATGACCACGATGGTAGCGGTTTGGCAGGAAATTCTCACGATCAGGACTTAGCTAGCAGAATAGGAGAAGTGGTGGTGCATGATTACTAATCACTAGACTCAGTGGCGTAGCTAGGTTAAGGGGATACGTAATCGCCTATCCCCGCAATGTTAAATTATGCCTACTATAAGGAACATTTTCTCACAAACTGCTGGAGCTAGAGGATAAAATGTTTCCTGTATGTGCATTGATAAGTTGCAACAATACTAAAAACAACAGTTTTTTGTCAAAGTATTTAGTAACAGAGATATTTTATATTTACCTTAAAGTAAATTTTTGCTATCACTTTTCACTAAATCTTTTGTAAATCAAATGATTAAAAAATCATTGTTTCAGTATATAGAAGAAACCCATGTGACTATTTCATAAAAATTACACAGTTCTAGGTTCACCAATACCTGAGATAATGTTCCTAGAAGAAGTAAAAAGTAAACTTAAGGGAAACGGAGAAAGAAGATTAAAACATTCCTGATCCCTAGTTAATACCCCCTTCACAGACTTCATAAACATCTTCTTTTGGCACCCCTCTGCACCTGTCTTGCTATTTTCACTAATTTCTTGATTATATTGTTTGCATGCCTTAGTATTTGCCGATCTATAGTCAACATAGCACGTACTGTGCGGGAACAAACACGCAAACCTAACTTTTCAAGGACCTGGCATTTAGTAATATTCCCAAGAGTGAAGGTTGCCACAGTATAATACATTCCAAAATGCATTGTGTTAATTTCAGCAAACACTGTTTTCGGGAGGCGATGCCATATCACACTACTCAAGCACTCGTTGGTGTTCTACGTTCTTCCATGAAGACATTTCATCAGAAGACTTCTGTCTGCCAGACCTCTGAAGAGGGCCTTTTTTTTCTATGATGGCTGAGGTGGTGAGTGTATTTCTCTCCAGTTGTTAGTCCCCTATGCTATTTACAACAGCTCTTTTCACCTTTGGGGCACAAAGCATGTTCCGGATGCTCATCTGTGGATGCGGTATGGAAATACAAAGCCCATATACCTTTCCTCATTTCTTCAAGATTGACTGCATTTTGCCTGATTGCCAGGTCATAGCAATTCTGAATATGATCTATTATGGAATCAGTCAATCTTCCTTTCCCATCCTAGGTTTTCCCATCGTCTAGTTTTTTTTTTTTTTTTTTTTTTTTTTTTCCTTTCATAATTGATTTTAACCTTCTCAGCCTGGATAACCCATTCTCATCTGCACATGTCTTACACATTCGAGTTTGTTTATATTTTATTGTTCCCATATGGTTTGCTTTCTAAAACTTCTTTGAATTCTTTAGTCACCATCTCCCAGATACTTGACATAGTGAGCATTATACCACTCTGAAAAACGAAGAATTTCTTTTTTTTTTTTTTTTTTTTTTTTTTTTTTTTTTTTTTTTTTTTTGCAACCCAACAACCTCCATGCCACCATTACTACCATAATAATTAGCAATACAGTCATCACTATGTTCATTTTTCAGCCTATCTATGCATCTAAAGTATTTGGACATTATTACAACATCAATAACATTTCCAGTGTCAACACAAGTTGCTGTTACAACACCATTGTTTGTAGGTGTGACCACTTTTTGCCACGTGCCATGAAAATCTACTGTCTGGTCACGGTTTACATCATTTTATTTCACTGCTTCTTCCACAGCTACCTGCATTGACTTCTGTGCTACGTCAACTGCAGATCCTAGTACATAGTTGTAAATATCGCTGGAAAGCGGGATATTTGAATTCATGTCACATGAATATACTGTCAAAATTATGGTCAGCCATGAGAGAAGTGTATAACAAAAGCGCAATACACGATCTCACAAATCTATAAAATAAAATATTTATAATTCTAGTAGAGCCATGTATGAGACGTCATTTTAAAGACGAAACTTGGCGTAATATAATAAGCCAATAAATTCAAAATCGATTTTTTTTCACCCAAAATCGGATTACATATCCCCTTAACAAGGGCCCCTGTGCAAAAAAATAAATAAAAAAAAAAATATTTTGGACCCTCAGGCCAGACTGGTGACCTTTTTTTAGCTTTACCAATTCTTGTGAGGTTTGCTGGAATCTTTAGGGGGAGGGGGGCCCCTGAGTTGAGCTTGGGCTCCCCGAGCTGCGCTTGGGATCCCCCTGAGCTTCGGGGCCCCAGTGCACGGCACCGCCTAGCCAGTCTAGACTCTGAAGTCATGGATTAAATGCCAAACCTCTCCGCAGTGCGTATGGAGTGAGAGCATACAACACTGTTGATGGGGATCAGTACGGCGGATGGGGACGTTATTCCTGGCATCCCTCTTGGTTTCTTTCGGAAGAGTAGGCCTGAATGGGCCGGCACAAGGTTTCGCCCTGTACCTTCCTACACCATTCATTTATTCACAACACAAACAACGCACTACACTGAACATATAAAGATTACAGTCATATACAAAAAATGTAACACATACCTCCATGAATGGATAAGGCAATAGAAACCATATTAAAAAAAAAATTGCAAAGAAAAAGAACCCACCAACTTAACGGATGACTGAGATTGCCAAAAAAGAGCTTCACCAATTGCATCGTATTATTCATAGGAATAAAATTACTTTTCTTCTTTTTTTTTTCGTTCGCGACGTGTTGATTGCGACATTATCGGTGTAATACGTTCATTGACAGTTGTAAGCTATACTGTCTCCTCGTTGACGGCTTGTTATTTAGATGAAATTGGTCCAAATTGTACTTTTTCGAGACATTAATGTCGTTAATTCTGATAAGCAAATTGAGAAGTATTTTGACATAGTCTTCAAATGAAAAGCTTACTGTTCCTATAGAAATATTATTGAATTTAATTAATAACATTCATTGACACAACTTCTAAAACCTCAATGTTACAGTACAAAAAATTTCCCATGCTTTTCACAAGCTATTTTAGATTGCGTACGAAAGGGCTGTGCTCACGCAATACAACCTTCTCCAAGCGGCAGGCTACACATTTTTTTTTTTTTTTTTTGCATCTGAGACCGTACAGCCAACTCAACAGCAATTATATGTCATCCACTGCTGTCAGTTTCTTGCAGTATGCATTTTCCAACAAGTTACACACGCCATAGGACGAACATGACATTCACTGACACAACACTTACAGACCCATGCCCTCGGCCGGACTCGCACCGGCGACCTACGGCGCGCCAAGCTAGTACTCTAGCCTCTACGCTACCGAGGCCGGTAGCGTAAAAAATTGTTTCTTAAACATAACAACGTAATGCTATCGCGGTTACTAAAAAAACTTCAGACTTTGGAAACCCAAAATTATTACAAAGCAAGTTTCAAACATTAATTATTTAACATATGTTGTAAATGTTAAATAATTCAATATTAATAATAATAGTAAATGAATAATACAAATGATTGGAGGACTAGTGATAATGTTACACAGTCCACGAAACTTAGTTGCGACAACAGCTAGATAAAAATGAATGAGGAGCCGACAAATAAATAGTGTTAACTCAATTTAATATATATATATAGAGAGAGATTATTGTATATTCTAGTTGCCATTATCGGACAAGTGGTCTGGGGGCTCAGAGGTTAAGGTGCTTGTTTCCTAAACTTAGCTATTCCGGTTTCAAATCGTGATGAGTGCAGGAATTTTTAAGAAGCATAATTGATCATTTGAGTTATGCCAAGTCGTTCCGTGGTTAAACTGTAGATCCCAGAGGAAAGGGACTTTCCGTCCTACCTCTGACAGAATGATTTAGTATGCCTGCTTCAGCAGGATCCACCCAACTTTCAGGTTGTCGACTAAGTTAGTTAGTTTATTGATAAACACTTTCCAATTTTCAAGGCAAACACATGTTTAGCTTTCGGTACAGTTTCACACTAAAATTATGAATAAATGGGAAGTTCTCTAAATTGAGATCGATTTCCTTTAGAATAATGATAGGTGGACTTGGCACGTTTTACTCGTTGGCTCTTGAGTTGTTTCTGACAATGCCTTGCGCATCAAGAATAACCCGAGCGACGAGGGCGATTTGGTTTAGCGTTTGTCGCCAGAGCTGAGTTCCCTGTGAAGCCATAGTAGAGCCAGGCTAATGAACACAGCGCAGCAGTCCTAATTAGCCTAGCGAGGCGCTTCCTGGTGCTTCCCCAGTCCCGCCGGAAGTGTCAGTTCCGCTCCCCCCCTCACTCGCTACCTGCCTCTTTTGTGCGTGCGCATTCCACGATCACGCACGCAGCCACGCCGCAAGTTATTCCAGGCACGTTCCAGGCGTGCTGAGCGGACACGAGGGTCACCACAAAGAACCCACACGAAATCTTCAAGCACACTGAAAATTCGCAGTTGGAATTACGTAAAATAAAACACCGGCAAATATAACCGTCGGATGAAGACTTCACCCTGCAACATGCATTTCAAGCTGGGAGAAACTTTCGTAGTAGTATAAAATTTCAAAGGATTTGTTATTTCACGAGCACGAATAGCTGCTTGGTCTGGTTTGATGTAATCCTCCATCCCTTCCTATCTTGTGCTAACCTCTTCACCTCAACATACCCCTTTCACCCTACGTCCTCAATTATCTGCTTCATGTCTTTCTCTACAGTTCTTACCTTCGATTGTTCTCTCCACTAACAAATTAACCAATTATGCATGTCTCAAAATATAACCTTCCATCCTGTCTCTTCTTTTTGTAAGACTCTTCAACAAACTTCTTTCCTCACCCATGATTTCCTAAACAAATTCATTTCGTTTTTTATCAGTCCACTTAATTATTGAATCCTTTTGTAACGTCACAATTCTAATGCTTCAATTTTCCATCTTTCTGGTATTCCCAAAATCCATACTTCAGTACCATTAAGTGCTGTGCTCCACACAGTTTTAAAAAGTTTTTTCTGAGTCCTGGATCAATATTTGACACTAAAATGTTTATCTATTTCAAGATCATTATTTTTTTTTTTTTTTTGCTGTCGTCAGTATTTAGACTGGTTTGATGCAATCCTCCATCCCTTCCTATCCTGTGCTAACCTCTTCATTTCTACATACCCCTTACAATCCGACGTCCTCAATTATCTGCTTCATATATTCTAATCTCTGTCTACCTCTGCAGTTCTTACCTTCAACTGTTCCCTCCACTAACAAATTAACCAATCCAGCATGTCTCAAAATATGACCTACCAGCCTGTCTCTTCTTACCTGTAAGCTTCTTCCATAAACTTCTTTTCTCACCCATCATTTCTAAAACTCGTTCATTTCTTACTTTGTCTGTCCACCTAATTTTCAGCATTCTTCTGTAGCACCACATTTCAAATGCTTCAAGTTTCTTTCTTTCCGGTATTCCTAAAGTCCATGTTTCACTACCGTAAAGTGCTGTGCTCCACACATAGAGTTTTAAGAAGTTCTTTCTAATTCCTAGATCAATATTTGAAACTAAAAGGTTTCTCTTTTTCATGAAGGCTCTTTTTGCTAGTGCTATTCTGCTTTTAACATCATTCCTGCTTCGGCCATCGGTTGTAATTTTGCTTCCCAAGTAACAGAACTCACTCACTTCTCCTATTGCATCAGATCCTATTTTTATATTTAATCTGCTAGTATTGGTGATCATTTCTGCTACATTTCATCACTTTTGTTTTACTTTGATTTATATTCAGTCCAAAATCTTCCTTCAGTATTTTGTTCATGCCATTCAATAACTTCTCAATATCCTCAGCCCTCTCTGCTAATAAGACAATGTCGTCAGCAAATCGTAGCATACTGATTTTTTCTCCCTGAAAACTTATGCCACATGGAAATTTTTCTTTGACTTTCTTCATTGCTTCTTCTACATACAAGTTGAATATTAACGGGGATAGACTACAACCTTGTCTCACACCCTTTTTAACTGATGCATGTCTCTCGTGATTCTCTACTTTTATCACAGCCACTTGATTCTTCATATAGTTTATAGAGGATTCTTCTATCTCGATACTTTAGACCTGACTTCTTCAGAATTTTGAACATCTTGTCCCACCTAACATTATCAAAAGCTTTTTCTAAATCAACAAATGCCATAAAAGTATCTTTGTTTTTCTTGATCCGCCCTTCAAGTATTAATCTTAAAGACAGAATTGCTTCCCTTGTACCGCGATTTTTCTAAACCCAAACTGATCTTCACCTACTATCTCTTCTACTACCCTTTACATCCTTCTGTATATTATTCTGGTCAGTAATTTTGAAGCATGTGATGTTAGACTAATGGTGCGATAATTCTCACATTTGTCAGCTTGTGCTTTCTTTGGAAGTGTGAAGATGATATTTTTATTAAAATCAGTTGGAATTTCTCCTGTTTCATAACTTTTTGATATCAGCTTGAATAATCTTTCGATTCCTTCCTCTCCTAGAGATTTAAGAAGTTCTGCAGGGATCTCATCAATTCCAACTGCCTTATTTGCTTTCAAGTCATTCAGAGCTTTATTAAATTCTGTCCTCAAAACAGGATCTCCTAAGTCATCCATGTCGACATCGCCTTCCTTTTCCAATACACTATTGCTCAAGTCGTCCCCAACATACAGTTTCTCAATGTATTCCTTCCATCTGTTAGCTCTATCTTCTGAACTTAAAAGAGGTTTCCCATCGGCAGCTTTAATGTTCATACCTCTTTTCTTCATTTCTCCAAAATTCTGTTTGATCTTTCTATATGCAACATCTACTTTTCCTGCAACCATTTCCTTTTCTACTTCTTCACACTTTTCTTGTAGCCATTTTTCTTTTGCTATTTTGCATTTCCTATTTATTTGATTTCTAAATTGCCTGTACTGCTCTTTCCTGCTTCATCCTGAGCATTTTTGTACCTTCTCCTCTGATCGATCAGCTGCAAAATTTCTTCTGTGATCCAAGGTTTTCGGGCAGCTTGTTCCCTAAAGCCTAAGGTTTCTTTGCCAGCTTTCATTATTTCGGTCTTTAATGCATTCCATTCGTCCTCGGTTGAGCTCCTTTCACAGTTAATTCTTAGACCTAAGTCTACCATTTCTGCAAATTTTTCTCTTGTGCTAGATTGTTTCAGTTTATTCACTTCCAGTCTGTTCTGCTTATGCTGCTTCCTTATTCGCTTGAATTTCAGCCTGCACTTCATTACTATCAAATTATGGTCCGAGTCTATGTCTGCTCCTGGGTACGCTTTACAGTCTAGAACTTGATTCCTGAATCTCTGTTTGACCATGATATAATCTAGCTGATATCTGCCTGTATCCCCAGGACGTTTCCAGGTGTATATTCTTCTTGCATGGTTCTTAAACAGTTTGTTCGCCACTACTAGCTTATATCTTTCACAAAATTCTAGCAACCTGCTTCCTCGCTCATTTCTTTCTCCTAAACCAAAACTTCCTACAGTATTCCCCTCTTTTCCTTCTCCCACTATTGCATTCCAATCACCCATGATTATTAGATTTTCCTCCCCTTTCACATATTGGATTAATTCTTCAATTTCAGCGTATATTTTTCTATTACCTCGTCATCTTCCTGTGACGTTGGCATATACACTTGTACTAATGTGGTTGGGACGGGCTTAGTTTCTAACCTCATCAAAATAATCCTGTCACTAAATTGTTCATAATAACTAACCCGTTTCCCTACTTTCTTGTTCATTACAAATCCTACACCAGTGACTCCATTGACAGCTTGTGTGCTAATTATCCTGTGTTCCCCAGACCAGAAATCCTGTGCGTCCTTCCATTTAATCTCACTAATCCCAACAACATCTAACTTAAGTTGTTCCATCTCCCTTTTTAAGTTTTCTAACCTACCTGCCCTATTCAGACTTCTAACATTCCACGCTCCGACTCGTAGAATGTTTCTATCTATTCTGATGACTCCTCCCTGAGCAGTCCCCACCCGGAGATCCGATTGGGGGACTATTTTACCTCCGGAATATTTTACCCAGGAAGAAGCCATCATGATATATGTAATTTGAGAGGATTACATGTCCTCGGGATACCCTTTGGGTCTTTAATGCAGTGGTTTCCCGTTGCCTTCTGCATCCCCATGCCGTTGATCATTTCTGATTCATCCGCCTTTAGGGGCCGTTTCCAACCCCAAGGGCAAGAGAGTGCCCTGAACCGCTCCCCGCTCTTCCGCCCTCTTTCAGAGGCCGTTGGCAAGCAGTGGGTGACTCCTTATACCGGGAATCTTTCAGTCGCCAGAGCCTCGTCCGTGCAAACAGGGTGCACCACGTGAAGGAGAGGTTGACATTTGGTTGGAAAAGACTAGTATAGTCTTTCCCAAACCCTTACACCCCACCTGGATATAATGAAAAATAAATATTCAAACATAATAGAATAGGCATTATCTTTTTCTATTCCAAAACACAAATGTACTTTTATATTCTTGAATACATATTTTTCAGTACTTCTAGATTCAGATGTTTAGAGCATGCGATTCGGGTATGGAAGGTCCCCGGTTCAAATCTAGGTCTCATATGCAATTTTTACGGGCCGTAAAATCCACCTTCACTTTAGGCAAAGCTTTGATTGTTAATGAAAGGACTCTATCTACATTTTACGAACATCTGATGAACCTTGAAGTGAGGTTGAAAGTCAATTAGTAACGCTAAGGCCTAAAACAGACGAAGCGACTTCCCGCCGCGAGTCTGTCGCTCCAACTGTTCACACGACGCTACGAACCGCTTCGAACCGACATGTGGACTCTCGATTTGGAGCGTATAGTTCAATTCTTTGTAAAACAAAGGATATTGAAGACGTTACTGTACCGATGGTGGAACAGGAGTAGAAAAAACAGCCGATATCAGTGCATCTAAGTCAATTTCATTCATTTTTCACTAGTAAGATGAAAAATATCAGAACGCTAGTCATAAAAAATATGATTGCTACATTCCTTGGAACCAATCAGACACTCAAACTTTATTTTTTGGTTCAAAAGTACAGATGAAGATAAAATTTAAGATAAAGTTTCAGTGCTAGATCAATAGAAAAATATTAAATTTCAAAATCTAAAAGAGTGCGGCTAGGAAAAAACGGGATTTTTAGTGTAACTCTTTTTATTTTGTTTCCTTTACA
>JARYHS010011894.1:0-49757 GCA_031002005.1 Vandiemenella viatica
GTAGCATACTGATTTTTCTTCCCTGATAACTTATGCCACATGGAAATTTTTCTTTGACTTTCTTCATTGCTTCTTCTACATACAAGTTGAATATTAACGGGGATAGACTACAGCCTTGTCTCACACCCTTTTTAACTGATGCATGTCTCTCGTGATTCTCTACTTTTATTATAGCCACCTGATTCTTATATAGATTATAGAGTATTCTTCTATCTCGATACTTTAGACCTGACTTCTTTAAAATTTTGAACATCTTGTACCCACCTAACATTATCTAAAAGCTTTTTCTAAAGTCAACAAATGCCATAAAGTATCTTTGTTTTTCTTGATCCGCCCTTCAAGTATTAATCTTAAAGACAGAATTGCTTCCTTGTACCGCGATTTTTCCTTAAACCCAAACTGATCTTCACCTACTATCTCTTCTACTACCCTTTCCATCCTTCTGTATATTATTTGGTCAATAATTTTGAAGCATTGTGTTGTTAGACTAATGGTGCGATAATTCTCACATTTGTCAGCTTGTGCTTTCTTTGGAAGTGTGAAATGATATTATATTAAAATCAGTTGGAATTTCTCCTGTTTCATAACTTTTTGATATCGACTTGAATAATCTTTCGATTCCTTCCTCTCCTAGGGATTTAAGAAGTTCTGCAGGAATCTCATCAATTCCAACTGCCTTATTTGCTTTCAATTCATTCAGAGCTTTATTAAATTCTGTCCTCAAAACAGCATCTCCTAAGTCATCAATCTCAACATCGCCTTCCTTTTCCATTACACTATTGTTTAAGTCGTCCCCAACATACAGTTTCTCAATATATTCTTTCCATCGGTTAGCTCTATCTTCTGAGCTTAATAGAGGTTTCCCATCGGCAGCTTTAATGTTCATACCTCTTTTCTTCATTTCTCCAAAAATTCTGTTTGATCTTTCTATATGCAACATCTACTTTACCTACGACCATTTCCTTTTCCACTTCTTCACATTTTTCTTGTAGCCATTTTTCTTTTGCTATTTTGCATTTCCTATTTATTTGATTTCTAAATTGCGTGTACTGCTCTCTTCCTGCTTCATCCCGAGCATTTTTATACCTTCTCCTCTGATCCATCAGCTCCAAAATTTCTTCTGTGATCTAAGGTTTTCGGGCAGCTTGTTCCCTAAAGCCTAATGTTTCTTTACCAGCTTTCATTATTTCGGTCTATAATGCATTCCATTCGTCCTCGGTTGAACTCCTTTCAGAGTTACTTCTTAGACCTAAGTCTACCATTTCTGCAAATTTTTCTCTTGTGCTAGATTGTTTCAGTTTTCACCTCCAGTCTGTTCTGCTTATACTGCTTCCTTATTCGCTTAAATTTCAGCCTGCACTTCATTACTATCAAATTATGGTCAGAGTCTATGTCTGCTCCTGGGTACGCTTTACAGTCTAGAACTTGATTCCTGAATCGCTGTTTGACCATGATATAATCTAGCTGATATCTGCCTGTATCCCCAGGACGTTTCCAGGTGTATATTCTTCTTGCATGGTTCTTAAACAGTGTGTTTGCCACTATTAGCTTATATCTTCCACAAAATTCTAGCAACCTGCTTCCTCCATCATTTCTTCCTCCTAGACCAAAACTTTCTACAGTTTCCCCTCTTTTCCTTCTCCCACTATTGCATTCCAATCACCCATGATTATTAGATTTTCCTCCCCTTTCATATATTGGATTAAGGGGGTAGGTACACCTAACACATACAAATATTTGATAAAGTTGAGATGTCATTTTCTCCAAATCTATTTAAATTTGAGGGTTCAAATTTCATAGCTCCATAGAACTGTTATAGCTAGATATAAAAATTGATTTTTAAAATAAAAATATTGTTTAACAATAGGATAATGTACCATCCAAATTGACAGTGAAAAATATATTGTTGTAAAGGGTTTTAAAGATAAAAGGCATAGTATTTGAAATTTTTCAGAAATGTTCTTTTAATATTGTAAACTAATATCAAGGCAACAAGTTGAACCTATAATATAACATATTTAACTCTATATTTTTATTAATAAATTTTTTGTCAAGAAATTAAAATTTTTGCTTTTTTTGCTTAAATATAAAGGCATATTTTCCATTTGGGAAAAGCTGCATAAACAATAATGGTTCAGACTGTAGCACTTAGTATGTAGAACATGTCCTGCAAATTTGAAAAAGATCTATGCATATGGAAAAAAGTTATCTTTAAAACCATTTGATGAATTGCTGTTTTGAGATATTTAAGGTTAAAGATTGGATCACCTTCAAGT
Organism: Vandiemenella viatica; assembly: GCA_031002005.1. Taxonomy (NCBI): domain Eukaryota; kingdom Metazoa; phylum Arthropoda; class Insecta; order Orthoptera; family Morabidae; genus Vandiemenella; species Vandiemenella viatica. The sequence goes on from JARYHS010011894.1 coordinate 2,277, forward strand.
GCAGTAAGATTTAAATGGCTGTCAAATCGTGCAGGGCATTGCTTAATCACACATAATTTCCACACTGTTGAAGATATTGAAATAATTTTTTCACTAAAATGAAGCCAAAACTGTAAACTGTTTTTGTGAATAATAAAAAAAACATGTTTTTGAAACCTGATAAGTGTACCTACCCCCTTAATTCTTCAATTTCAGCGTATATTTTTTCTATTTCTTCGTCATCTTCCTGTGACGTTGGCATATACACTTGTACTAATGTGGTTGGGACGGGCTTAGTTTCTAACCTCATCATAATAATCCTGTCACTAAACTGTTCATAATAACTCACCTGTTTCCCTATTTTCTTGTTCATTACAAATCCTACACCAGTGACTCCATTGACAGCTTGTGTGCTAATTATCCTGTGTTCCCCAGACCAGAAATCCTGTGCGTCCTTCCATTTAATCTCACTAATTCCAACAACATCTAACTTAAGTTGTTCCATCTCCCTTTTTAAGTTTTCTAACCTACCTGCCCTATTCAGACTTCTAACATTCCACGCTCCGACTCGTAGAATGTTTCTATCCATTCTGATGACTCCTCCCTGAGCAGTCCCCACCCGGAGATCCGATTGGGGGACTATTTTACCTCCGGAATATTTTACCCAGGAAGAAGCCATCATGATATATGTAATTTGAGAGGATTACATGTCCTCGGGATACCCTTTGGGTCTTTAATACAGTGGTTTCCTGTTGCCTTCTGCATCCCCATGCCGTTGATCATTTCTGATTCATCCGCCTTTAAGGGCAAGAGGGTGCCCTGAACCACTCCCCACTCTTCCGCCCTCCTTTCAGAGGCTGTTGGCAAGCAGTGGGTGACTCCTTATACCGGGAATCTTTCAGTCGCCAAAGCCTCGTCCGTGCAAACAGGGTGCACCACGTGAAGGAGAGGTTGACGTTGTTGTTGTTGTTGTTATTTGGGTTTTAGGGCGCGTCGACAACGGGGTCATTAGCGCCCTAGCAACAACCAGGCGTGACAACGTGGCAAAATTGCCGTCTGTGTGGCCGACTGTAAAGGGGTCGGCCACAGAGACAGCACAATAAAATACTAAACTACTAACTAAAATACCGTCTGCGTGGCCGACTGTAAAGAGATCGGCCACACAGACGGCTACATGAGATATAAAACTGAAACAACGCAATAAAATATAAAAATTCATACATTAACTGGTTGGCTGTAAAAGGGCCAACCAGTTTAAAAAATAAGTTAGCTGGCTGGCAGTAAAAGGGCCAGCCATATAAACAGTGTCACAAGTAAAAACTGTACTTGGATTGGTGGTTGTAAATGGCCACCAATCCAATTACAAAATCTAGGCCGATCTGCCCAAAATTTTTGGGACAAGACCGGCCAAGCAACAAAACTTTAAAACCATAGCCACGTTGTCACCGTCATCATTTAAAATAAGGGACAGATCGTTGGCTAAGCCAACGTCTGCCCTTAGATCTAAAAACAATACACATTCGGTTAAAATGTGGCGTACCGTCAAAGGTACGCCACAAGCATCACATTCCGGAGGGTCCTCCCGGCGGAGAAGAAACCTGTGCGTCAGAGGACAGTGCCCTATACGGAGGCGAGTAAGGAGAACCTCATCCCTCCTCGCCCGCTGGAAGGAGCTGCTCCACGGCTGAACGGTCGGTTTGACCAGCCGGAGCTTATTATGCTCAACCTCCAGCCACTGCCTCTGCCAAACGTCGAAAACCAATCTTTTCCCCGCCGAGGCAAGGTCAGACTTTGGGACCGGTTCAAAGTCAGTTCTGACCTTGTCGCAGGCTAACTTGGCAGCTTCATCAGCTGCCTCGTTCCCCCTGATTCCCACATGACCAGGTACCCAGCAGAATACGACCTCCTTCCCACAGGACTGGAGGGAGAGGAGGGCGTCCTGGATGTCCTGGACTAGACGGTCTGCTGGGTACATAGTTGCTAACGCCTGAATACAACTGAGGGAATCACAGCATATGAGGTACTTCATATGACGGCGTCCCTTCATATGCTGGAGCGACTTTAGTATGGCATAGCACTCTGCAGTGTACACGCTGCACCTGCTATCCAGCTTGTATTTGTAAGTCGCTCGAGGGAACACTACGGAGCAGCCTACTCCGTTAGCCTGCTTAGACCCATCCGTTGTTGTTGTTGTTGTTGTTGTTGGGGCTTAAGGGCGCGTCCACATATAAAGAGAACCGAATGGTATCTCCTTATAACCATAGAGATACTGTTGATTGCGATAGCAAATAGGGTCACGCTTAAAACTGACCCCTGAGGAACACCATTTTCCTGAATAAAAAGATCAGACACTTCACTACCGACTCGGTACCGGAAGCAACGACCAGATAAAAATGATTTTAAAAAACGGGGCAGGTTACCCCTAAATCCCCATTCGTGTAACTGATTTAAAATAACATGCCGCCAGGTAGTATCGTAGGCCTTTTCAAGATCGAAAAAAACACCCACGAGGTGTTGGCTGCGGATAAACGCATCCTGTATTGCCGCCTCCAGGAGGATCAGGTTGTCCAAGGTGGAACGTGACTTCCTGAATCCACACTGAAAGCGGCTCAGCAGATTACGGGATTCAAGACACCAGACGAGGCGGCGGTTAACCATCCTCTCCAGTGTCTTCCCCACGCAGCTAGTCAAGGCAATACTACGATAACTACCTGGCAACAACTTATCCTTTCCAGGTTTTAAAATAGGGATAAGCGTTGCTTCTTTCCACGAGTCGGGGAAGTGTCCCCCGGTCCATATATCGTTAAAATATCTAGAAGGATACTCCTTAGCATCTTTATTAAGATGCCTCAGCATCTGGTACTGGATCAAATCAGGCCCTGGAGCAGTGTCGTTGGCGCTGTTTAACGCTGACTCCAGCTCCCAAAATGTAAATGGGCAGTTGTAGGCCTCTGTATTCGACGAGTCAAAGCATAGCGCGCGCCTCTCGGCAGCAATCTTGCGTTGCTGGAACCGAGGGTCAAAATTGGTGGATGAAGTGATAGCGGCAAAGTTCTCCGCCATCAGCTGCGCTATGCTTCTGTTGTCGGTAATAATACGTCCGTGATCCAGTAATCCAGATACTGGTGGCGGGAGTACCTTCCAGATATACGGCGGATAGACTCCCATACTTTCGACGAAGGTGTGGAACGATTTATGGTGCTCACAAAGTTCTGCCATGACCTTTTCTTGCTCTCCTTAATAACACGACGCGCCTTAGCTCTGGCTATTACGGAACGCTGCAAGGTTGTCGGATGTAGGGTACAACCTGAAACGCCGCAACGCTCGTCTGCGACCCTGAATGGCGGAACGACATTCATCGTTCCACCAGGGGACGCGCGTCCTTCGCAGCGTTCCGGAGCTTTTCGGCATGGAAACGTCAGCTGCCTGGTGAATCGCCTTTGTAAGGTGATTCACCTTCTCGTCAAGACTGTTATACTCCTCTAGAATATAGGAGCGGCGGTAGAGTTGCCAGTCGGCTTTGCTGACGTTCCATTTGCGTCGGTTATTGCCTCCTCCACGCTCAAACTCTACGTGCATCCATATTGGGAAGTGGTCGCTTCCATGAAGGTCACGATCCACCTCCCAATGCACGGAGTCCGCGATTGAGGGGGAGCACAATGAAAGGTCAATGGCAGAGGACGATCCGGAAGCAGTGGCTAAAATGTGTCATTGCACCAGTATTAAGGACACATATTTCCTCTTGCTCTATTAATCTACCAACCATTCGGCCACGGGGGCAATCGGCATTTGAGCCCCACAACGCACTATGTGCGTTGAAATCACCTACAAGGAGGAATGGCCGAGTAAGCTGCCGCAAGATGTTAGACATGTCGTCGTAACTCATGGGCGTGTTAGGTGGTAGATAAATAGAGCATACTGTGAGTTGAGTGGGACCATAAATCCTCACTGCCACTGCTTGTAAATCAGAGGTGAGAGCTACAGGTTCGGAGTGGACAGTGTTTCGGACAAACACCGCCACTCCACCCTTCGCTCGATCACCCTCGGTATCGTCCTTACGGTACAAGTCATACCCTCTTAGCACAGGTTGGTGTGATGGTCTGAAATGTGTCTCTTGTCAGACAGAGACACAAAGGATCAGACCGTGCTAAGAGGTGTAACTCCTCTTTGTGAGCTGTAAATCCATTGATGTTCCACTGAAGTATGGGAGCCATCCTTACCTATTTAACCTCACCCCGCCCCGGTTCGGGTGGGTCTTCGGTCATTTCCTGCTGAGGAACTGGACCAGACAACGTCCACCAGCATTTCCGTTTCTTCCTGCCCGGAAGCGGAGACAGACATCTCCGACCCAGAGGACTCCTCAAATTCCTCGTCGTTCTTGTTCTTCTTCTTCTTCTTCTTCCCCTTACCCTCCCTACTGATGGACAGTCTGGGAGGAGACGAAGAAGGGGACTTGACGAACTGGGTCGGATCAGTCTGTCTGAACTTGGGACCTCTGATTTTCTGGTCACCTCTATTTCCACCGCTAGCCTAATGGTATCGCTACCATTTCAATAGCACGCGGTGGAATAGGAGGTGCCGTCAACTTGATTGCTGGTGGAGTCTTTGATACTGCTGCTGGAATGGTCGAGGTTGCAGATGTGTTGCTAGCGACATCCGCGGTCCTCGGTGTCATGACCTTGGTGGTTTTTGCACCACACTTGCACTGACATGAGCACGTAGTGCTTGTGCCCATGTCTGCAAAGGATGTCTGCGTAGCAACACTTTCTTTCCTGACGGGAGTCGAGACCGTCTTGGCAAAGCTTGTTCCAAATATTGGAGCGGCGAGCGCTTTCGCCTTCTTCTTTGCCTCTATATAAGGTATCCGCTCTTTGGTCTTCAACTCCTGTATCTTGCGCTCTTCAAGATACACTTGACACTCCCTACTCCAGGCAGGGTGCGACCCGGAGCAGTTGACGCACACCTGTGGGAGCGCGCAAGTGACACCCGGTTCGTGTGCCCCCTTGCCGCATCTACCACAGGTGGGGTTGCCCTTGCATGACGCCGTCGTATGTCCGAACCTCTGGCACTGGAAGCAGCGCATTGGGTCCGGAACATACGGACGGACGTTCAAGATTAATGTATCCAGCTTTAATACACTTGGGCAACACTGGAGTGTCAAACGTCAGGACGAAGGTGGCAGTCTTTTCAAGACTGCCATTTACCCTCCGTTGAATCTGACGCACCTCGACCACTTGCTGTCTTCCCACTCCTTAACCAGTTCCTCAGTCCCTAAATCCATAATGTCACCGGCAGGTGACAACGCCTTTACTAGAATTTAGGGTTCTGTGGAGTTCGCAAATGACTGCGAACTCCCCGAGCTTCTCGCAATTAAGGAGCTGGGAAGCCTGCCTACTGGTGGTTGTTTCCAGCAGCAGCGTCCCGTTCCTCAACTTTTTGACTGATCTTAAGGTACCAACCAATCCTTCCAGTCCTTTATTAATGTAAAATGGGGACACCTTCTCAAATGTCCCCTCTTTCCTCTGCATTACAATGAAAGCGTTCGCAATGGAACAAACTTTCCCGTTACTATTACATTCAGAAGCGGGAGGGCTATCAACCCTGACCCGCTTCTTGGCATTGGGTGTATTTTTATTTGCCTGCGGCACACCCGTACCGCAGGGTTCTTTGGTTTTTTGGTGAGGCTTAATTTTTGGTCCCACGAGAAAACCCAGTATAAGAAAGAATGCTCATACAACAGGGGTGCGCAGGTGCCCCTGAGGTTGCACGTTAGCGAGTGAATTTCCTCTCCACCCATTCACCTCCTCGGCACGTGGCTGACCTTGAGGTTGAGGGTTTTTTTATAGAGGTTTCTACCATCCTCGCGATCCGGGCGATGAAGCCAAGATCCCCGTTCTCCTAGGCACACAACGTTCCACCGCCACGCCCTGCGGTGGTCGTTGAAGCATGGTAGGAGTTTACGGTGTGGAAAACTTGCGGCGCTCACAAGTTTCCAGCTCGGGCACCGCGGGTTCGCCAAACCCGTACCTGGCACTTGCGTACCAGGCCCCTGCGGGGGAAACTATGAGTTAGAGGACAGTGCCCTATACGGAGGCGAGTAAGGAGAACCTCATCCTCCTCCTCGCCCGCTGGAAGGAGCTGCTCCACGGCTGAACGGTCGGTTTGACCAGCCGGAGCTTGTTATTCTCAACTTCCAGCCACTGCCTCTGCCAAACATCAAAAACAAATCTCTTCGCCGCCGAGGCAAGGTCTGACTTTGGGACACTGCTACTGCTTGTAACGGAGAGGTGAGAGCTACAGGTTCGGAGTGGACAGTGTTCCGTACAAACACCGCCACTCCCCCCTTCGCCCATCACCCTCGGTGTCGTCCTTTCGGTATGCGTCAAAACCTCTTAGCACAGGTTGATATGTTGGTCTGAAGTGTGTCTCTTGAAGGCAGAGACACAATGGATCAGACCGTGCTAAGAGTTGTAACTCCTCTTTGTGAGCCATAAAACCATTAATGTTCCATTGGAGTATGGGAGCCATCCTACCGATTTAATTTCACCCGCCCCGGTTCGGGTGGGTTTTCAGTCTCCATCTGCTGAGGAACGGGACCAGTCTCGTCCACCAGCATTACAGATTCCTCTGGCTCCGAAGAGTCAGACGTCTCCGACTCAGGTTCTTCATCCACTACTTCCTTCACCTTCTTTTTCCTCGACCTCTTTTCCTTCTTCTCCCTGCCAGTAGGTAGTCTGGGAGGGGACGAAGAGGGAGATTTGATAAACTGAGTCGGGTCCGTCCGCCTAAACTTCGGGCCCCGGATCTTCTGATTACCTCCATTAATAGATGTAGCAGATGGTAATACTACAACTGTCAAAGTGCGCGGTGGAATTGGAGGTGGCGCTACTTTGACAGCTACTGCTGCTGGTGGTGGTGGACTATTAGTGACTGCTGCTGGTGTAGTCGAGGTCGCAGACGTACTACTACCGACATCCGCGGTCTTCGATGTTACGACCATTGCGGGATTGGCACCGCATTTGCATTCACATGAGCACTTTGTGCTGGTGCTCATGTCCGCAACGGACGTCTGGGTAGCAGTACTTTGTTTCCTGACGGGAGTTGAAGCCATCTTAGCGAAGCTAGTTCCAAAAATTGGAGCGGCAAGCGACTTGGCCTTCTTCCTTGCTTCTGCATAAGGGATCCGCTCTTTTGTCTTCAACTCCTGTATCTTGCGCTCTTCAAGATACACTTGACACTCCCTACTCCAGGCAGGGTGCGATCCGGAGCACTTGACGCACACCTGTGGTAGCATACAACTTACTCCCGGCTCATGTGCCCCCTTGCCGCACGTGGGATTGCCCTAACATGACGCCGTCGTATGTCCGAACCGCTGACACTGAAAACAGCGCATCGGGTCCGGAACATACGGACGGACGTTCAGGTTGATGTAGCCTGCTTTTATGTTCTTGGGTAGTACTGGAGTGTCAAACGTCAGGACGAAGGTGGCAGTCTTTTCAATACTGCCACTAACCCTTCGTGTGATCTGACGTACCTCGACCACTTGCTGTTCCTTCCACTCCTTAACGAGTTCCTCGGGCCCTATGTCTATCAGGTCACGGCAGGTGACAACGCCTTTTGAACTATTCAGGGATTTGTGGAGTTCGCAATTGACTGCGAACTCCCCGAGCTTCTCACAGTTAAGGAGTTGGGTAGCTTGCCTGCTGGTTGTAGTTTCCAGCAGCAGCGTCCCGTTCCTCAGCTTTTTCAACGAATTTAGGGTCCCTACTAGACCCTCTAGCCCAGTGTTTCCCAACCTTTTTTGGGTCATGTCCCACTTTCAACATTTTTTTGCCCCCTGTTCAGTCTGCCAGTAAAGGCCCCTGCCAGGCAGATCTCACACACAACGCGCCTGCACGCCGGGATACATATACGACTCCAAACAGGCGCAAAACAAACCAGGAAAACAAATAGAATCATCTAGAAGCTAAGTGGGACTATTTCTTACAGAGGTCGCCGTACTACCACACAACGGAATTCCTGCGCCAGGCCGCCTATATAAGCGTAGCCGGCCGCTCCACCGCCAGTTCCAGCCTGACCGCTGAACCAGCGTCAACTACAGAAGACCACCGGAAGTTCGCGAGAAGTAGAAGCCGTCACTCTACCCCGGATCAGGACCAGGCTGAAATTCTCGACGGTCTTCTGATAACTGTACCCACATTTGTTTATGGTTTACCTGTTGTATTGTGTACCGAGAAATAAACTTCAAGGAACCGTTAAGTGTAGTCCACTTCACTCCCCATACATAATTTTTAATAAAAAAATTATTTGTTATTAAAGAAACTGATATAGGATGGTTTTTGAAAGAAAACACTTTAATATTATCATAAAACACAGTAAGTAAAATTAAAAAACATATAATGAAATACTAAAATTCAAAAGATTTATAATAAACATTTATTATGGCAATTTAGTGTGATCCTTTTAAGAATTTTGCTTTTTTGCTATATTTTGTAACCATATCTGGCATTGTGTTTAAATAACTCAAAGAGAAAGCGTTAAAGTCGTATCAAGTCAATTTCTAAATTGCCCCCCTAAAAAAACCAAATTGCCCCCCTGTGGGGCGTGGGCCCCACGTTGGGAAACACTGCTGTTGTTGTTGTTGTTGTTGTTGTTGTTGTTGTTGTTTTTGTGGCTTTAGGGCGCGTCGACAGCGAGGTCATTAGCGCCCTAACAATGACCAGCTAATACTTTTGCTAAAAGAATATTAAAATACCATCTGCATGGTCGACTGTAAATGTGTCGGCCATACGGACAGCAAATAAAATAATTAAAAAAGAACATGGCTTTAAACGCGCCACTAGGACCTGATTACCATAAAACACCTGGATGACTGAAAAGTTGCCAAACCGGTTCACAAAATAATTAAAAACACTACATGTCTCGCTGGCTGTATAGAGGCCAGCGAGACATAAATTATTAAGATATTAAAATTATAAAAAATAAAAACAATGCAAATGGATGTGTGGCTGTAAAGAGGCCACCCATACATCATAAAACTAGGCCAATCTGCCTAAAATTTTAGGCAATAGACTGGCCAATACACAAAATTTCAAAACACTCGCCACACTACTGCTCTCGTTGTTAAAAATAAGAGACAGATCGTTGAGAGGCCAACGCCTGCCCCTAAAACTAAAAACGTTATTGTAATTGCTTTAAGGCGTGTTGATGGCAGGGCCAATAGCGCCCTAAAAATGACCAGCTATTACTGTGGCTTATGAAAGTACTAAAATACTGCCTGCATGGTCGACTGTAAAGGGGTCGGCCATACAGACAGCAAATAAAATAAGTCATAAAATCAGACGTGGCATTAAAGCGACCACAACGACTTAAAACCGTACAACACCTGTAAGGCTGTAAAGGGGCCAAACAGGTTCAAGAGAGGATAAAAAACACTACATGTCTTGCTGGCAGTGTATTGGCCAGATAGACAAGAATAATAACAATACAAAAAATAAAAACCATGCATATGGATTGGGTGGCTGTAAAGAGGCCACCCATCAGTCTTAAAATTAGACCGATCTGCCTAAAATTGGTTTCACCCGCCTCGGTTCGGGTGGGTCGTTGGTCATTGCCCGCTGAGGAACGGGATCAGGCTCATCCACCAGCATTGCAGTTTCCTCTGGTTCTGAAGAGTCTGACGTCTCCGACTCAGCGTCCTCCTCGACTACCTCCTTGCCCTTCTTCCTCGACCTCTTTCCCTTTTTCTCCCTTTTACCAGGTGATCTGGGAGGGGACGAAGAGGGAGATTTAACGAACTGAGTCGGGTCCGTCAGCCTAAACCTCGGACCCCGTGTCTTCAAGTCGCCTTCAGGAACGTTGATAGCAGTTGGTAGTGCTACTGCTTTCACGGCACGTGGTGGTATTGGAGGTGCTGGTAATTTCACTGCTACTGCTGGTGGGTCCTGTTTCACTGCTGCTGGTGTGATCGAGGTCGCAGACGTGTTGCTACCGACGTCCGCGGTCTTAGGAGTTATGACCTTAGCGGGTTTTGCACCGCATTTACACTGACACGAGCACGTAGTGCTTGTGCCCATGTCTGCAACGGACGTCTGGGTAGCAACACTTTGTTTCCTGACGGGAGCTGAAGCCATCTTAGCAAAACTTGTTGCAAATACTGGGGCGGCAAGTAACTTGGCCTTCTTCTTAGCTTCCCCGTAAGGAATCCGCTCTTTGGTCTTCAGCTCCTGTATCTTGCGTTCTTCAAGATACACTTGACACTCCCTGCTCCAGGCGGGGTGCGAACCGGAGCAGTTGACACAAGTCTATGGAAGCGTACAACTGACACCCGGCTCGTGTGCGCCCTTCCCGCAGTTTCCACATGTGGGGTTGCCCTTACATGACGCCGTCGTATGTCCGAACCGCTGACACTGGAAACAGCGCATCGGGTCCGGAACATACGGACGGACGTTAAGGTTTAAATATCCGGCCTTGATATTCTTGGGCAATACTGGAGTGTCAAACGTCAGGACGAAGGTGGCAGTCTTTTCAAGATTGCCATTTACCCTTCGTGTGATCTGACGTACCTCGATCACATTCTCTGATTTTCCATTCCTTAAGAAGCTCGTCAGTCCCTAAATCCATAACGTCACGGCAGGTGACCACGCCTTTACTGGAATTTAGGGACTTGTGGAGTTCGCATTTTACGGCGAACTCCCCGAGCCTCTTACAATTCAGCAGTAGGGTAGCTTGCTTACTGGTGACAGTTTCCAGCAGCAGTGTCCCGTTCCTCAGTTTTTTAACAGTGTTAAGGGTACCAGAAAGACCCTCTAGACCCTTTGAGATATAGAAGGGTGACACCTTTTCAAACGATCCTTCAATTTTCTCCATAATTACAAAAGCGTTCTGTACTGAACAAACTTTTCTGTTACTATCACTGTCAGATGCGGGGGGGCTATCAACCCTCACCCGTTTCTTTGAACTGGATGTATTTATATTAGCCTGCGGCACACCCGTACCGCAGGTTGGTTTGGTTTTCTTGTGAGTCTTAATTTTGGTCCCACGAGTATTACCAATTTAAACAGAAATGCTAATACAACAGGGGTGCGCAGGTGCCCCTGAGGTTGCACGCTAGCGAGTGATTTCCCTCATCACTCATTCGCCTCCTCGGCACGTGTCTGACCTTGAGGTTGAGGGGTTTATTATAGAGGTTTGTTCCGTCCTCGCAATCCGGGCGATGAAGCCAAGATCCCCGTTCTCCTAGGCACACAACGTTCCACCGCCACGCCCTGCGGTGGTCGTTGAAGCATGGTAGGAGTTTACGGTGTGGGAAACTTGCGGCGCTCACAAGTTTCCAGCTCGGGCACCGCGGGTTCGCCAAACCCGTACCTGGCACTTGCGTACCAGGCCCCTGCGGGGGAAACACTGCTCTAGCCCCTTTGAGATATAAAACGGTGAGACTTTTTCAAAGGTTCCTTCCACCCTCTGCATCACTATAAAAGCGTTCGCAAGCGAACAAACTTTTCTGTCACTATTACCATCAGAAGCGGGGGGGCTATCGACCCTTACCCGCTTCTTAGAACTGGGTGTATTGGGTTTAGCCTGCGGCACACCCGTACCGCAGGGTTTTGTAGTTTTTGTGTGTGACTTCGTTTTGGTCCCACGAGCAAAAACATTTTATACAGGAATGCTGATACAACAGGGGTGCGCAGGTGCCCCTGAGGTCGCACGTTAGCGGGTGGTTTGCCTCACCACTCATCCACCTCCTCAGCACGTGTCCGACCTTGAGGTTGAGGGGTTTTTTATAGAGGTTTGTACCGTCCTCGCAATCCGGGCGATGAAGCTAAGATCCCCGTTCTCCTAGGCACACAACATTCCACCGCCACGCCCTACGGTGGTCGTTGAAGCATGGTAAGAGTTTACGGTGTGGGAAACTTGCGGCGCTCACAAGTTTCCAGCTCGGGCACCGCGGGTTCGCCAAACCCGCAAAGCTAGGAATAAACTTTGCTCGGTGCTGGTAAAGACCGGCGCCGTCTCCGGTTTTGCCGGTGTGTGTGAAAATACCCTCTCGCCGGCGCCGGTGTGTGTGAAAGCGCCCTTAGGATTACTGATGGAGTCCAAATTCAGTTGGATACTCCATATTCTTCAGGTATTTAACTTTTGTAATTTAGTTCTGAACATTATTTCATAAATGACACGAGTTTGGGGAGGGTACATATCACAATATCCTCCTAATGATATACACAGCTATAAATATGATTCAAAATTTATTATGGATGTATTCTGTATATACCTGTCTTGGTGCCATGAGATGGACTCATGCCAATTCTGTATTGGTGTAAGCCCAGGAGATGCCTTTGCAGATCAGAAGAAACTAGCTGTTGGTTAAATTCATTCTAGATAGGTTAGCATACTGCAATCACCTCGTTATCTCTAAATTTCCAGATCTGTGTAGATTGTTGGGTAACAGACAATGACTCACAATTTCAGATAAACAGGGATGGAAAGAACTAACTGACAGAATGATTCGAACTAAGCAATTACTTCCAAACGAATATTAGTTTATCTTTAGCATGATGCAATTACCAATATATTACATGATGCCAGGGAATAATCAGCACATCAACCTCAACCAGTGTATATATAAAATGCAAAATAGCCCCACAAGGCAGCATAGAATGTACCTTTTTTCTGCCTAAGCACAATATTTTGATGAATGTATAAACTACAATCAGGTATATATATATATACACCAAATAATTTATAACTGTATTAAATGCAATTGAGTACTGCTCAACACTAGCTGAGATGAAGTTTTTAATAGTTCTTAGACACTCACAGCATATTGAATTCTATTCAAAACTAAACAAGAGAACGAACCGATAATTTGTTTAAGAAAATAGCAGATGCTCTAGAAGAAATAGATCCATCAATTTTCTCTGGATCAAGGCTCATGCAGGGGTTTTCTATAACGAAATAGTAGATCAGATGGCAAAGGAAGCAGCAACAATAAACGTCAACCTCTAGACTCAAGACACCACCATACACGGCATACAATACAGACGGTAAAAATCAAGATGTTAAACAACTGGCAAAGTGAATAGTACAACAGTAGCAAACTGATGGGACAATATTATAGTACCATCCAGCCCCAAATTACCAACCAACCTAGGTTTTACAGCTATTTGGAGCCAGGAGGGGTTATTACCACAACAGTTAGAATGAATTTTAATAAGAGCATATTCCCACAACATCTACACGCTTAATTATAAACGCAAATAACTGTGAATGCAGCAGTTCCAAAATAGGAGATATAAAACCATATAGTTTTCTCATGTCCAAGACATAAATCCCACCAACCTAAATTCTTGAGACAGTTAAAGAACTACAGGAATACCTCTTCCTACAAGTATATGCTGTATGCAGCACAGAGTTTATCTCGTTACAAACAAACTGTTAGGTAGTTTTATAAAGACAACTAATAATAAGATGTGTGCATGAATTATTGTAGCTAACATCCTCATCATGTCAAACGCTCCCTCCCATATAGCCTGGGCATTCGGGGGAGTCACATGTTCCAACTAACAGACCCTCCAGCAGTATTCTAGCAACATCTCCGAAGCCCTGATATCCCTCAATTATCCAAAACATTTCAACCTATCAACAGCCCACAACCACATAAATCCAACCACAGCCCATTTTGGTCACTCAATACTTCCCAAGTTTGGAATCTGTCAAGCGAGTCCTGCGACAAAGTTACAACTTCCTTCGGGACTGTACTGAGATAAGAACCCTCCTTCCAAAAATCCTCCCTCACCTACCTAGAACCTGCATCAGTAGACCTCCAAACCTCAACCAACTCTTGGTCCATAATACGGGATACGGGGAACAGGACCCAGCCCCCCCCCCCAGCCAGCAAGACATTTTTATTATTATTTATTTATTTTATTTATCAATCTTGTTCCATGGATCCCTGCTGAGGAAGTACCTCTGGGATGTGAAGCATGTCACTGTTGATACATATACACATAATATGAGTCATATCATAATAAATATATATATATACATATTTTACAGATACAAGAAATAATAATAAACATACATTTTTGCAGCTGAGTTTTGCAATCGTCATAATGAGTACAATTAATTATTTTCTTCAAATTCTTGAATGGAGTAGGAGTTGCCAATAAGATAATCTCTAAGTTTTTGTTTGAATACATCTTTATTATCTGAAAGCTGTTTTATACGATTAGGTAGTTTATTAAACAGATGTATCCCAGAATAATTAACTCCTCTTTGTACTAATGACAGAGATGTTTGTGTTTTATGCAAGTTATTTCTGTTTCTTGTATTGAAACTGTGTACCTGTGAATTAGGTGTAAACAGGTTAAAATTTTCTATGACAAAACCAAGGTTCTTTCCCATGCACCAGATCCCGCTGCAAATTATGCAACATGCACCCACCTTCCACCACCTACACCAACCCACAACTGAGGAAAGTTTCCCCACCACAGGACTTGCCACTTGTGTATCCTCCCACCTTATTTATCAAATCACCTGTAACAAATGCCCTGCCTCCTACAGAGGTCTGACCGCAAATACGCTGCCATGGTGGCGGCATTACCCCCAGATGCATTGTAACATAACAGTAGCATTCCGCCGAGCCACAAGTAGCGCCTAAATGAGCGCATGAATACATTGTTTCAAGTACAGGGTGTTTGAAAAAGAACTCCCTAGTTTTAATGTGTCATAGAATCTGTAAAAAGTGATATACACTATTCTAGTTTGTGGTGTTTGATTAAGCAACACTCTAAGTTTTGCCGCCAAGCAGTTGGCAGACCTGCTTGACCTTGTTGTTGTTGTTGTTGTTGTTGTTGGGGCTTAAGGGCGCGTCGACGGCGGGGTCATTAGCGCCCTAACAACGACCGGCTTAGCAATGTGGCTTAAAATCTAAGTTCTACCGTCTGTATGGCCGACTGTAGAGGGGTCGGCCACACAGACGGCAAATCGAGTAAAAAGCTAAAATGATGGCTGTAAAGGGGCCATTAAAATACGAACATCACAGCACATGTCTGGCTGGCTGTAAAGGGGCCAGTCAGACGTAAAAACTTAAATCTAATAGTAAAACAAAAACAAAACAAGAGCTATGCACAATACATGGATGAGTGGCTGTAAAATGGCCACTCATCCACATTAAAAGATTAGGCCGGTCTTCCCAAAATTTTTGGGATAAGACCGCCCACAACACAGAATTTTAAAACTTTAGCCACATTGCTAGCTTCATTACCTAAAATAAGGGACAGATCATTGGCTAGGCCAACGTCTGCCCTTAAGTCATAGAATAAAATACAATTAGTTAAAATGTGGCGTACCGTCAAAGGTACGCCACAGGCATCACATTCCGGTGGGTCCTCCCGGCGGAGAAGAAAGCTGTGCGTCAGAGGACAGTGCCCTATACGGAGGCGAGTAAGGAGAACCTCATCCCTCCTCGCCCGCTGGAAGGAGCTGCTCCACGGCTGAACGGTCGGTTTGACCAGCCGGAGCTTATTATGCTCTACTTCCAGCCACTGCCTCTCCCATACCTCAAAAGCATTTCTCTTCGCCGCCGAGGCAAGGTCTGACTTTGGGACCGGAGCAAAGTCAATTCTGACCTTGTCACAGGCTAACTTGGCAGCTACATCAGCTGCCTCGTTCCCCCTGATTCCCACATGGCCGGGTACCCAGCAGAATAGCACCTCCTTTCCGTGAGATTGGAGAGAAAGGAGGGCGTCCTGGATGTCCTGGACTAGACGATCTGCTGGGTACATATTTCCTAGGGCCTGGATACAGCTCAGGGAATCACAGCATATGATGAACCTCTTATCGCGGGTTAATTTAATATGCCGGAGCGACTTTAAAACAGCGTAACACTCGGCGGTGTAAACGCTGCATCTACCATCCAGTTTGTATGTGTAAGGTCGCTCGAGGGAACACAACAGAGCATCCCACTCCATTAGCCTGCTTAGACCCATCCGTGAATACCGGGGTAAACGTGTGATACTGTTTTAAAATATCGGTAAAAATACTAATAAAAACATTATTAGCGGTATACAATTTGCTATACCGACAAAGATCTAAGATTATTCTGGGCCTCCTTAAAAGCCAGGGAGGAGATTTACTCCATCCCTGGTGATAAAAAGAAGGTAACTCAAACCCAAATTGTTCTAAAACGGCCCTTGCACGGAAGCTGAAGGGTTTAGTCGCTCTGTAGCGATTGATATACAGCCGTTCGAAATCCGGACGCATAACCACATCATGCACGGGACTGCCAGGTGTTATGGCAATGTGCAAGTAGTGTCGCACCATGAGGAGTTGCCGCGGAAGGTAAGCGGCGGCTCGCCAGAGTCAGCGCAAATACTGACAATAGGGCTGGTGCGGTAGGCACCCGTGGCGAGCCGAATTCCTGCATGGTGGACACTATCCAGCATCCGAAGATAACTATCCCGTGCTGAGCTGTAAACGATGCAGCCGTATTCCAGTCGCGACCGTACAAAGGCCCTATAAAATTGTAGCAGGTAGGAGCGGTCAGCGCCCCACGACCTGCCACATAGACATTTTAAAATATTTAAGGCTTTTGAGGCTCTGGCTTTCACATCTTTGAGATGTGGCAGCCAGTTGAGCCTTGTGTCAAAGAATGAGGCCCAGAAAACGAACAGTATCAGTAAAACGTAAAACAGTGTTCCTCAAGGTAAGGTGGGGCTCCGGTAAAAGAGTTCTACTACGAGTAAAAAGTACACACCGGGTTTTCTCAGCAGAGAAACGAAAACCGGTGTGCACTGACCATTCGTCCAGCCTGTTCAACGTGAGCTGCAACTGCCGCTCAGCGCTTCTCAGGCTGGACGAAGCGATAAAAATTAAAAAAATCATCTACGTACAAGGAGTACCGGATGGGACTCCTTATTACGTATGATATACAGTTTATCGCAATGGCGAAAAGGGTCACGCTTAAAACTGATCCCTGAGGAACACCATTTTCTTGGATAAAAAGATCTGACACTTCACTACCGACTCGGTACCGGAAGCAACGACCGGATAAAAATGATTTTAAAAAGCGGGGCAGGTTACCCCTAAAACCCCATTCGTGTAACTGTTTTAATATAGCATGCCGCCAGGTAGTATCGTAAGCCTTTTCGAGGTCGAAAAAGACACCTACAAGGTGTTGCCTGCGAATAAACGCATCCTGTATTGCCGCCTCCAGCAGGATCAGGTTGTCCAAGGTGGAACGGAACTTCCTGAATCCACACTGAAAGCGGCTCAGCAGATTACGGGACTCAAGACACCAGACGAGGCGGCGATTTACCATCCTCTCCAGTGTCTTCCCCACGCAGCTTGTCAAGGCAATACTACGATAGCTACCTGGCAGCAATTTGTCTTTCCCAGGTTTTAAATAGGTATTAATGTTGCTTCTTTCCACGAGTCGGGGAAGTGTCCTCCGGTCCAAATATGATTAAAAATATCTAAAAGGTACTCTTTAGCATCATTACTAAGATGCCTCAGCATCTGGTACTGGACCATATCAGGTCCTGGAGCGGTATCATTTGCACTGTTTAGTGCAGACTCCAGCTCCCAGGATGAGAACGGGCTGTTATACGCCTCTGTGTCCGACGAATCAAAGCACAGCGTGCGCCTTTCGGCAGCAGTCCTTCGCTGCTGCGCCTGAAGGTCCAAGATGGCAGACGAAGTGATGGCAGCGAAATTCTCCGCCATCAGCTGGGCTATGCTTCGTTCGTCGGTTATCACACGTCCGTGGTCCAGTAATCCAGATACTGGTGGGCGGGAGTACCTTCCAGATATACGGCGGATAGACTCCCATACTTTCGATGAAGGTGTGGACGATTTATGGTACTCACAAAGTTCTGCCATGATCTTTTCTTGCTCTCCTTAATAACCCGACGCGCCTTAGCTCTAGCTATACGGAACGCTGCCAGGTTGTCGGCTGTTGGGTTCAACCTGAAGCGACGCAACGCCCGTCTGCGACCCTGGATAGTGGAACGACATTCGTCGTTCCACCAGGGGACGGGCGTCCTTCGCAGCGTTCCGGAGCTTTTGGCATGGAAACGTCAGCAGCGTGGTGAATCACTTCTGTGAAGTGACTCACCTTGTCGTCTATATTCTCGCGGCGTTGTAGCGAAACGAACGGCAGAAGAGCTGCCAATCTGCTTTACTGACGTTCCATTTGCGTCGGGTGTTTCCTCCTCTACCTTCGACGCCCACGTGCATCCATATAGGGAAGTGGTCGCTTCCATGGAGGTCGCGATCCACTTCCCACTGCACGGAGTCTGCAATTGAAGGAGAGCACAACGAAAGATCAATGGCAGAGGACGAACCGGAAGCAGTGGTGAAGTGGGTCATTTGTCCTGTATTCAGGATACAAACGTCCTCTTGCTCCATCAATCCTACCAACCACTCGGCCTCTGGGGCAATCGGTGTTCGAGCCCCACAACGCACTATGTGCGTTAAAGTCTCCTAGGAGGAGGAATGGCCGAGTAAGCTGCCGCAGTATGTCGGTGAGTTCGTCACACTCAACGGGCGTATTTGGTGGTAGATAAATGGAGCAGACGGTCAGTTTAATAGGACCGTATATCCTCACTGCCACTGCTTGTAGGTTAGAGGTGAGAGCAACGGGTTCGGAGTGGACTAGTGTTTCGGACAAACACCGCCACTCCTCCCTTAGCTCGATCACCCTCGGTAGTCGTCCTTTCGGAATATGTCATATCCTCTTAGCACAGGCTGGTGTAAAGGTCTAAAGTGTGTCTCCTGTAAACAGAGACACAACGGATTAGACCGTGCTAAGAGTTGGACTTCCTCTTTGTGAGCCTGAAAGCCGTTAACGTTCCACTGCAGTATGGGAGCCATCCTACCTATTTAATTTCACCCGCCCCGGTTCGGGTGGGTCCTCCGATTGTGAATGCTGAGGAACGGAACCAGGTGCGTCCACCAGCATTTGGTCGTCTTCGGGGTCCGAAGACGATTCCGCATTTTGTGAGGCCTCAGAGCCTGGCGGGTCTTTCTTCCGCCGAGGCCTCCGCCCCTTTCCTTCCCTCCCAGTTTGTGGTCTGGGGGGAGAAGAGGAAGGGGACTTAACAAACATGCTGGGATCCGCATGTTTAAATTTCGGACCCCGAACTTTTTGCACAGTTTTCCATCCGCTGCTATCGGCGGATGTTGCTGCCATTTGTTCAGCCGCAGGTACTCCTGCGGATGCTGCTGTTGCTCTTGGTTCTGCAGCTAAAGATTCTGCAACGGATGGCTGTGCATCTGCTGGTGGAACCGGTGTACCTGCTGTCCTTGTGGTCGAGGTTGTAGATGTGCTGCTACCAGCGTCCGCGGTCTTCGGTGTTATGACCTTTGTGGACGTAGCGCCACATTTGCATTGACATGAGCACGTTGTACTTGTGCCCATGTCTGCAAAGGACGTCTGTGTAGCAACACTCTCCTTTCTGACGGGAGTTGACAAGGTTTTGGCGAAGCTGGTAGCGAATACGGGCGGCGCAAGCGCCTTAAACCGCTTCTTCGCCTCGCCATATGATAGCCGTTCCTTGGTTTTCAACTCCTGTACCTTCTTCTCATCAAGGTACACTCGACACTCCCTGCTCCAGGCTGGGTGAGCCCCGGAGCAGTGTACACACACCTGTGGGAGAGTACAACTAGTGCCTGGCTCATGTGCTGCTTTCCCACATTTCCCACAGGTGGGGTTGCCCTTACACGTCGCCGTCGTATGCCCGAAACGCTGGCACTTAAAACAGCGCATTGGTTCCGGGACATACGGACGGATATTAAGATTTAAATAGCCAGCTTTAATGGCTTTGGGCAACGTTGGAGTGTCGAACGTCAGGACGAAGGTGGCTGTCTTCTCAAGACTGCCGTTAACCCTTCGTGTGATCTGACGAACCTCGACCACATGTTCTGTTGACCATTCCTTAAGGAGTTCCTCGGTACTAATGTCAATCAGGTCGCGGCAGGTGACCACGCCTTTACTCGAATTGAGTGTTTTATGGAGTTCGCACTTTACTGCGAACTCCCCGAGCTTCTCACACTTAAGGAGTAGGACAGCCTGCTTATTAGTAGATGTTTCTAATAGCAGGGTCCCGTTCCTCAGCTTTTTGACAGATTTTAGGGTACCCGCAATACCCTCTAGACCTTTGTGGATGTAAAATGGAGAGACCTTCTCGAAAGATCCCTCCAGCCGTGCCATTATAACGAAGGCGTTATCAACAAGATAATCCTTCCTGTTACCAATTTCTTTTTCATTAGGAGGGCTTTCAACCCTCGCCCGCTTACCACCACCTCTTTTTGGGCGTTGAAGTGACATAACCCCTGCGGGTTGCCCAAGCCGCAGGAGGAAGAGTTGGGTTTTTGATTATTCCTCGTTTTGGTCCCACGAGTTCGGAGGAACTAAATGTCGAGTGACGTGGAGCCCCCGCATCACGCCACCAAGCCCAATACAACAGGGGTGCGGCAGGTGCCCCTGAGGTTGCACGCTAGCGGGTGGTTTGCCTCACCACCCATCCACCTCCTCGGCACGTTACTCACCTTGAGGTTGAGGGGTTTTTTATAGAGGTTTGTACCGTCCTCGCAATCCGGGCGATGAAGCCAAGATCCCCGTTCTCCTAGGCACACAACGTTCCACCGCCACGCCCTACGGTGGTCGTTGAAGCATGGTAGGAGTTTACGGTGTGGGAAACTTGCGGCGCTCACAAGTTTCCAGCTCGGGCACCGCGGGTTCGCCAAACCCGTACCTGGCACTTGCGTACCAGGCCCCTGCGGGGTGCTTAGACCTTGAGACGGCGCCAGGGAACAGTTCCCTCAGTTGTGTTCGGGCGTGCAGTGCGGTGCAATGTTTACTCCACAACAAAAAGCGCAGTGTGTTATTTGGTTAGTGCAAACTGAGTCTGTTATAACAGTCCAACGTAATTTTAGACGTCAGTATGGTGGTGAACCTCCTACACCAAAAACTATCCGTCAATGGCTAAATTCTTTCAAGGAAACCGGTAATGTTTTAAAAGCGAAATCACCCGGTAGGCCTAGAACTTCTGAAGATGTTGTTGAACAGATCCGTGTTTCGTGTGTTCGGAGCCCAAAAAAGTCATTGGCCAGACGTAGTCTACAATTAGGTGTTCCTAAAGGTACACTCTATGATGTTGTACGTAAAAGATTACATTTGCGTGCCTACAAATTGCAACTGTTACATGAAATAAAACCTACTGATAAAATCAAAAGGCTAGAGTTTGCTATTGACTTTTTAAGCAGAATTGATGATGATGAAAATTTTTTGAAAAATATTTGTTTTTCTCATGAGGCTACATTTCATGTAAGTGGGACAGTTAATCATCATAACTGCAGAGTTTGGGGGGAAGAGCATCCACATGAAGTTATTCAGCATCAGCGTGACTCTCCGAAAGTTAATGTTTGGTGCGGCTTGATGGTTGATCGTGTGATTGGTCCTTTCATTTTTGCAGAACGAACAATAAATGGAAACATTTACTACGACATGTTGACAGAGTATGTCTTTCCCCAAATGGAAGATATTGAGGCGGAAAAAGGGCTTGTGTTTTTCCAACAAGATGGCACCCCTCCTCATTACAGTAACCATGTGCGCGCGGCTCTAGACACTCGCTTTCCGGGAAGGTGGATAGGGAGAGCTGGCCCAATTGCTTGGCCACCACGAAGCCCGGACTTAACCCCTCTGGACTTTTTCTTTTGTGGACACATAAAAAATGTTGTGTACAGTGAAAAAATCCGAGACATAAACCATTTACGAGAAAGAATCGTCACGGCGGTTGGGACAGTTACACCTGATATGTTGGTGAATACATGGCGAGAATTTGAATATCGTCTCGACGTGAGCAGGGCAACAAATGGATCCCATGTTGAAGTGTACTGATGTTAAACAAAACTCGAAGGTTTTCTCTTTCACTGTATGTACTTGTTGATGTATTTTTTCATTAATTTACACATTAAATTTATACCTAAAACAAGGGAGTTCTTTTTCAAACACCCTGTAAGTCGTAGCCGAACTATGGTAGCGGACGGCTCGCGTCGTGTATTGTGCTAGACACTAATCTAAAGGTGGGTTCCCACGATCCCCGTTAATAGAGGCGAGACGAGACGGGACGAAGTGTAGGGACGACTGCGGACCGGAGGTAGGCCTCCAGTCCTCGCCACCACAACCTCACCACGTTGCCTAGTGTCGTTTGGGCTACCATCCAACATGCCACGTGAAGGAGAAGGAGAAAACGCTGTTGTTTCTGCAGCCGCTTTTGTATTATTCAGTGCGTACTGTTTACTGAACAAAGATAAAAAGAAGAAGAAAAGACGTTGGTGGGTGTCGTCATTTAATAAGAGCCGGTCGAGGTAAGTTATTTTCCATATAATTTAAACAGATAGTTCGTCTGCTTGGAGGTAAAAGTCACTAAGTGCAATTTTTTCCAAATTCGAGAAAAAGTCACTGTGTGTTGATTTAATCATTTCCCATAAGTATGAAAAGTCACTAAGTGAATATAACTGCTATAATGCAAATCAGAGAATGAGAAAATTCACTATTTAACTATTTGAGAAGTTTCGTAAAAGTTAAAGTTCATCATAGTGATGCTGTTGTTGTTATTGGTGTTTAAGGGCGCGTCGACGTCGGGGTCATTAGCGCCCTTACAATAACCAGCAATTACTGTGGCTTTAAAATATACTAAAATACTGTCTGCATGGTCGACTGTAAAGGGGTCGGCCATACAGACAGCAAATAAAATAAAACATGAAATTACACGTGGCTTTAAAAGAGCCACCAGTACTTCAAACCGTACGGCACCTGGATGGCTGTAAAGGGGCCAAGATTGTTAAAAAGAGGATTAAAAACACTACACATCTCGCTGGCTGTATAGTGGCCAGCGAGACATGAATCATAACAATATAAAAAATAATAACAATTCGCATGCATGGGTGGCTGTAAAGAGGCCACCCATCCATCTTAAAACTAGGCCGATCTGCCTAAAATTTTAGGCGCTAGACCGGCCAAAACACAAAATCTTAAAACCCTCGCCACGTTGCTGGTCTCATTGTTTAAAATGAGGGACAGATCATTGGCCAAGCCAACATCTGCCCTCAAGTCTAAAAATAAAACACATTCAGTTAAATGTGGCGTACCGTCAAAGGTA
The DNA here is from genome assembly GCA_031002005.1 of Vandiemenella viatica. Classification (NCBI taxonomy): domain Eukaryota; kingdom Metazoa; phylum Arthropoda; class Insecta; order Orthoptera; family Morabidae; genus Vandiemenella; species Vandiemenella viatica. Next base: position 25,421 of record JARYHS010011894.1, read on the forward strand.
CGCCACAAGCATCACACTCCGGAGGGTCCTCTCGGCGGAGAAGGAAACCGTGTGTCAGAGGACAGTGCCCTATACGGAGGCGAGTAAGGAGAACCTCATCCCTCCTCGCCCGCTGGAAGGAGCTGCTCCACGGCTGAACGGTCGGTTTGACCAGCCGGAGCTTATTATGCTCAACCTCCAGCCACTGCCTCTGCCAGATGTCAAAAACAAATCTTTTCCCCGCCGAGGCAAGGTCAGACTTTGGGACCGGATCAAAGTCAACTCTGTACCTTGGTGCAGGCTAACTTGGCAGCTTCATCAGCTGCCTCGTTCCCCCTGATTCCCACATGACCAGGTACCCAGCAGAATACGACCTCCTTTCCAGAAGATTGGAGCAATCGGAGGGTGTCCTGTATTCTTTGGACAAGACTATCTGCTGGGTACATGCTTCCTATAGCCTGGATGCAACTGAGGGAATCACAGCATATGATGTACTTCGTGCCGCGACTTACTTTCATATGCTGGAGCGACTTTAACAAAGCGTAACACTCAGCAGTGTATACGCTGCAACAGCTATTCAGTTTGTAATTATAAGTCGCTCGAGGGAACACAACTGAGCAGCCAACTCCGTTAGCCTGCTTAGACCCATCCGTGTATACCGGGGTAAAATCGCGAAACTGATTTAAAACATCGCTAAAATTTCGGATAAAAACACTGTCGGCGGTACACAGCTTGTTGTACCGCGTCAGATCTAAAACTGTTCTGGGCCTCTTTAAAAGCCAGGGAGGAGTTTTACTCCAACCCTGGTGATAAAAAGAGGGCATCTGAAAGCCATATTCCTCTAATATAGCCTTTGTACGGTAGCTGAATGGTTTAGTTGCTCTTTGGACGGTTGCTATAAAGCCGTTCTAAGTTGGGATGAATAACTACGTCGTACACGGGACTGCCAGGAGTTGTGGCAATATGTAAATAGTGTCGCACCATGAGGAGACGCCGGCGGATGGAAAGCGGCGGCTCGCCAGACTCAGCACAAATGCTGGGTATCGGACTAGTGCGGTATGCACCTGTGGCGAGACGAATTCCTGCATGGTGGACACTATCAAGTATACGTAGATAACTGTCCCGTGCCGAACCGTATACAATGCAACCATACTCCAACCGCGACCGTACAAAGGCTCTATAAAACTGTAGCAGGCAGGAGCGGTCAGCGCCCCACGACCTGCCACACAGACACTTTAAAACATTAAGGGACTTTCATGGCTCTGACTTTGACATCTTTAAGATGTGGCAGCCATGTAAGCCTACTGTCGAAAATGAGGCCCAGAAATAGAACAGTTTCACTAAAACCTAAAACGGTGTTCCTCAAGGTGAGATGAGGTTCTGCTAAAAGACTTCTACTGCGGCTAAAAAGTACACACCGAGTTTTCTCAGCAGAGAAACGAAAGCCGGTGTGTACTGACCATTCATCCAGGCCTGTTCAGCGTGAGCTGCAGCTGCCGCTCCGCGCTTATCAGGCTAGCTGATGCAATAAAAATTAAAAAGTCGTCAACGTATAAGGAGTACCGGATGGGCCTCCTTATAACAGTTGAGATGCTATTTATGGCAATAGCAAAAAGGGTCACACTTAAAACTGAACCTTGAGGAACACCGTTTTCCTGAATAAAAAGGTCGGACACTTCTCTACCGACTCGGTACCGGAAGCAACGTCGAGATAAAAATGATTTTAAAAAACGGGGTAGATTTCCCCTAAATCCCCATTCATATAACTGTTTTAAAATAACGTGCCGCCAGGTAGTGTCGTAAGCCTTTTCTATGTCGAAAAATATACCCACAAGGTGTTGGCTGCAGGATGAAGGCGTCTTGAATGGCCGCTTCCAGTAGGATCAGGTTATCCGTGGTGGAACGGAACTTCCTGAATCCACACTGAAAACGGCTCAACAGTTTACGGGACTCAAGACACCAGACGAGGCGGCGGTTCACCATCCGCTCTAGTGTCTTCCCGACGCAGCTCGTTAGGGCAATGCTACGGTAGCTACCTGGCAACAACTTGTCTTTACCTGGTTTTAAAATTGGGATCATCGTTGCTTCCTTCCACGAGTCGGGGAAGTGTCCTCCGGTCCAAATTTCATTAAAAATACCCAGCAGGTACTCTTTAGCATCTTTGTTAAGATGCCTCAGCATCTGGTACTGGATCAGGTCAGGCCCTGGCGCAGTGTCTTTGGCGTTGTTAAGAGCCGACTCCAGCTCCCAAACTGAAAATGGGGTATTGTAGTCCCGTAATTCCGACGAGTCGAAGTTAAAGACTTGCCTTTCGGCAGATGTTCTTCGTTGCTGGACCTGTTGGTCCAATCCGGCAGACGAAGTGATGGCAGCGAAATACTCTGCCATCAGCTGCGCGATGCTTCGCTCGTCGGTGACTACACGCCCCTGATCCAGTAATCCAGATACTGGCGATCGAGAGTACCTACCGGATATACGGCGGATTGACTCCCATACTTTTGTTGGTGGTGTGGAACGGTTAATGGTGCTCACGAATTTCTGCCATGATCTCTTTTTGCTCTCCTTAATCACACGGCGCGCCTTAGCTCTAGCAATCCGGAACGCTGCGAGGTTGTCAGGTGTTGGGTGCAACCTAAACCGGCGCATGGCCCGTCTCCGGCCCTGAATAGCAGAACGACATTCATCGCTCCACCAAGGGACAGGCGTTCTGCGCTGCGCCCCGGAACTGCTAGGCATGGATATATCGGCCGCCCGATGAACTACTTCTGTGAAGTGTTTCACCTTGTCATCGGTGGTCTGGCGATGTTGGAGTATGACTGACCGGCTATAAAGTTGCCAGTCAGCTCTGCCGATATTCCATTTCCGTGTGTTCCTTGTTTCGCTCCGTTCGGACTCTATATGTAACCAAATTGGGAAGTGGTCGCTTCCATGGAGGTCACGATCCACCTCCCAATGCACGGAGTCGGCAATCGATGGAGAGCAAAGAGAGAGATCAATGGCAGAGGACGAACCGGAAGCAGTAGTGAAGTGTGTCATCTGACCGGTATTTAGGATGCACAGATCCTCCTGCTCCAATAATCTACAAATCTCTCGGCCTCTGGGGCAATTGGTGGTCGAACCCCACAACGCGTTGTGCGCGTTAAAGTCTCCCAATAGGAGAAAAGGCCGAGAGAGTTGCCGCATGATGTCAGCCAGCTGACCGCAATCAACTGGTGATCCCGGCGGTAGATATATGGAGCATACAGTGAGTTGCACCGGTCCATACAGTTTCACTGCTACTGCTTGTAACGGAGAGGTGAGAGCTACAGGTTCGGAGTGGACAGTGTTCCGTACAAACACCGCCACTCCCCCCTTCGCTCGATCACCCTCGGTGTCGTCCTTTCGGTATGCGTCAAAACCTCTTAGCACAGGTTGATGTGTTGGTCTGAAGTGTGTCTCTTGAAGGCAGAGACACAATGGATCAGACCGTGCTAAGAGTTGTAACTCCTCTTTGTGAGCCACAAAACCATTAATGTTCCATTGGAGTATGGGAGCCATCCTACCGATTTAATTTCACCCGCCCCGGTTCGGGTGGGTTTTCAGTCTCCATCTGCTGAGGAACGGGACCAGTCTCGTCCACCAGCATTACAGATTCCTCTGGCTCCGAAGAGTCAGACGTCTCCGACTCAGGTTCCTCATCCACTACTTCCTTCACCTTCTTTTTCCTCGACCTCTTTTCCTTCTTCTCCCTGCCAGTAGGTAGTCTGGGAGGGGACGAAGAGGGAGATTTGATAAACTGAGTCGGGTCCGTCCGCCTAAACTTCGGGCCCCGGATCTTCTGATTACCTCCATTATAGATGTAGCAGATGGTAATGCTACAACTGTCAAAGTGCGCGGTGGAATTGGAGGTGGCGCTACTTTGACAGCTACTGCTGCTGGTGGTGGTGGACTATTAGTGACTGCTGCTGGTGTAGTCGAGGTCGCAGACGTACTACTACCGACGTCCGCGGTCTTCGATGTTACGACCTTTGCGGGATTGGCACCGCATTTGCATTCACATGAGCACTTTGTGCTGGTGCTCATGTCCGCAACGGACGTCTGGGTAGCAGTACTTTGTTTCCTGACGGGAGTTGAAGCCATCTTAGCGAAGCTAGTTCCAAAAATTGGAGCGGCGAGCGACTTGGCCTTCTTCCTTGCTTCTGCATAAGGGATCCGCTCTTTTGTCTTCAACTCCTGTATCTTGCGCTCTTCAAGATACACTTGACACTCCCTACTCCAGGCCGGGTGCGATCCGGAGCAGTTGACGCACACCTGTGGTAGCGTGCAACTTACTCCAGGCTCATGTGCCCCCTTGCCGCACTTACCGCACGTGGGATTGCCCTTACATGACGCCGTCGTATGTCCGAACCGCTGACACTGAAAACAGCGCATCGGGTCCGGAACATACGGACGGACGTTCAGGTTGATGTAGCCTGCTTTTATGTTCTTGGGTAGTACTGGAGTGTCAAACGTCAGGACGAAGGTGGCAGTCTTTTCAATACTGCCACTAACCCTTCGTGTGATCTGACGTACCTCGACCACTTGCTGTTCCTTCCACTCCTTAACGAGTTCCTCGGTCCCTATGTCTATCAGGTCACGGCAGGTGACAACGCCTTTGGAACTATTCAGGGATTTGTGGAGTTCGCAATTGACTGCGAACTCCCCGAGCTTCTCACAGTTAAGGAGTTGGGTAGCTTGCCTACTGGTTGTAGTTTCCAGCAGCAGCGTCCCGTTCCTCAGCTTTTTCACCGAATTTAGGGTCCCTACTAGACCCTCTAGCCCCTTTGAGATATAAAACGGTGAGACTTTTTCAAAGCTTCCTTCCACCCTCTGCATCACTATAAAAGCGTTCGCAAGCGAACAAACTTTTCTGTCACTATTACCATCAGAAGCGGGGGGGCTATCGACCCTTACCCGCTTCTTAGAACTGGGTGTATTGGGTTTAGCCTGCGGCACACCCGTACCGCAGGGTTTTGTAGTTTTTGTGTGTGACTTCGTTTTTGGTCCCACGAGCAAAAACATTTTATACAGGAATGCTGATACAACAGGGGTGCGCAGGTGCCCCTGAGGTTGTACGTTAGCGAGTGATCTGCCTCTCACCCATGCACCTCCTCGGCACGTATCCGACCTTGAGGTTAAGGGGTTTTTTATAGAGGTTTGTTCCGTCCTCGCGATCCGGGCGATGAAGCCAAGATCCCCGTTCTCCTAGGCACACAACGTTCCACCGCCACGCCCTACGGTGGTCGTTGAAGCATGGTAGGAGTTTACGGTGTGGGAAACTTGCGGCGCTCACAAGTTTCCAGCTCGGGCACCGCGGGTTCGCCAAACCCGTACCTGGCACTTGCGTACCAGGCCCCTGCGGGGGCATAGTGATGCTGTTGTTGTTGTTTAGGTTTTAGGGCGCGTCGACGACGAGGTCATTAGCGCCCTAACAAAAACCAGACGTGACAACGTGGACGAAATTGCCGTCTATGTGGCCGACTGTAAAGGGGTCGGCCACAGAGACAGCACAATAAAATACTAACATACTAACTAAAATACCGTCTGCATGGCCGACTGTAAAGAGGTCAGCCACACAGACGGCAACATAAAATATAAAACTGTGACTAGAATATAAAATTACATACATTAACTGGTTGGCTGTACATGGGCCAACCAGGTTAAAAAACAAGTTAGATGGCTGGCTATAAAAGGGCCAGCCATATAATCAGTGTCACAAGTAAAATCAGTACTTGGATTGGTGGTTGTAAACGACCACCAATCCAATCTAAAACCTAGGCCGATCTGCCCAAAATTTTTGGGACAAGACCGGCCAAGCTGCAAAACTTTAAAACCTTAGCCACGTTGTCACGGTCATCGATTTAAAATAAGGGACAGATCGTTGGCTAAGCAGACGTCTGCCCTTAAATCTAAAAACAATACACATTCGGTTAAAATGTGGCGTACCGTCAAAGGTACGCCACAAGCATCACACTCCGGAGGGTCCTCTCGGCGGAGAAGGAAACCATGTGTCAGAGGACAGTGCCCTATGCGGAGGCGAGTAAGGAGAACCTCATCCCTCCTCGCCCGCTGGAAGGAGCTGCTCCACGGCTGAACGGTCGGTTTGACCAGCCGGAGCTTGTTATGCTCAACTTCCAGCCACTGCCTCTGCCAAACATCAAATACAAATCTCTTCGCCGCCGAGGCAAGGTCTGACTTTGGGACCGGTTCAAAGTCGGTTCTGACCTTGTCGCAGGCTATCTTGGCAGCTACATCAGCTGCTTCGTTCCCCCTGATTCCCACATGGCCCGGTACCCAGCAGAATAATACCTCCTTTCCACGAGATTGGAGGAAAAGGAGGGCGTCCTGGATGTCCTGGACTAGACGATCTGCTGGATACATATTTCCTATGGCCTGAACACAGCTCAGGGAATCACAGCATATGATGAAACACTTTTCGCGATTTACTTTCATATGCTGGAGCGACTTTAGCACGGCGTAGCACTCGGCAGTAAAAACGCTGCACCTGCCGTCAAGTTTATATGTGTAAGTCGCTCGAGGGAACACGACGGAGCAGCCAACTCCGTTAGCCTGCTTAGACCCATCCGTATACACCGGGGTAAAAGTGTGATGCTCATTTAGAATGTCAGTAAAAACATTATTAAAAACACTGTCAGCGGTACAAACTTTGTTGTACCGAGACAGGTCTAAAATAATTCTGGGCCTCTCTAAAAGCCAGGGAGGAGATTTACTCCAACCCTGGTGATAAAAAGAGGGAAGCTCTAATCCGTATTGTTCTAAAATAGCCTTTGTACGGTAGCTGAACGGTTTAGTGGCTCTATACCGGTTGGTATAGAGCCGCTCGTAGTTGGGATGGAGCACTATGTCGTGCACGGGACTGCCAGGTGTTATGGCAACGTGCAGGTAGTGTCGCACCATGAGGAGTTGCCGGCGGATGGTAAGCGGCGGCTCGCCCGAGTCAGCACAAATGCTGTCAATAGGACTAGTGCGATATGCACCCGTGGCGAGCCGAATTCCAGCATGGTGGACACTATCCAATATACGGAGATAGCTGTCCCGTGCCGAACCATACACAATACAACCGTATTCCAGCCGCGACCGTACAAAGGCTCTGTAAAATTGTAGCAGGCAGGAGCGATCAGCGCCCCATGACCTGCCACACAAACATTTTAAAACATTTAGAGCTTTTGAGGCTCTGGCTTTCACATCTTTGAGATGTGGTAGCCAGGTTAATCTGTTGTCTAAAATGAGGCCCAGAAACCGAACTGATTCAGTAAAACTTAATACGGTGTTCCTCAGGGTAAGGTGAGGCTCTGGTAAAAGACTTCTGCTGCGAGTAAAAAGTACACACCGGGTTTTCTCAGCGGAGAAACGAAAACCGGTGTGCACTGACCATTCGTCCAGCCTGTTCAACGCGAGCTGCAACTGCCGCTCAGCGCTTCTCAGGCTGGACGATACAATAAAAATTAAAAAGTCATCCACATATAAGGAGTACCGTAGGGGACTCCTTATAACGGCTGCTATGCTATTTATAGCAATGGCAAAAAGTGTAACGCTTAAAACTGACCCCTGAGGGACACCGTTTTCCTGAATAAAAAGATCAGACACTTCACTACCGACTCGGTACCGGAAGCAACGACCAGATAAAAATGATTTTAAAAAACGGGGTAGGTTTCCCCTAAAACCCCATTCATGTAACTGTTTTAAAATCACATGCCGCCAGGTAGTATCGTAGGCCTTTTCAAGGTCGAAAAAAACACCCACAAGGTGTTGGCTGCGGATGAACGCATCCTGTATTGCCGCCTCCAGGAGGATCAGGTTGTCCAAGGTGGAACGGAACTTTCTGAATCCACACTGAAAGCGGCTCAGCAGATTTCGGGATTCAAGACACCAGACGAGGCGGCGATTGACCATCCTCTCCAGTGTCTTACCCACGCAGCTTGTAAGGGCGATGCTACGATAGCTACCTGGCAGCAATTTGTCCTTACCAGGCTTTAAAATAGGGATAAGCGTTGCTTCTTTCCACGAGTCGGGGAAGTGTCCTTCGGTCCATATCTGATTAAAAATATCTAAAAGGTACTCCTTAGCATCTTTACTAAGATGCCTCAGCATCTGGTACTGGATCAGATCAGGCCCTGGAGCAGTGTCGTTTGCGCTGTTTAGTGCTGACTCCAGCTCCCAAGATGTAAATGGGCAGTTGTAGGCCTCTGTATTCGACGAATCGAAGCACAGCGGGCGCCTCTCGGCAGCGACTCTTCGTCGCTGAAACCGAGGGTCAAAATTAGCAGTCGATGTGATGGCGGCGAAGTTCTCCGCCATCAGCTGCGCTATGCTTCGTTCGTCGGTAATTATACATCCGTGATCCAGTAACCCAGATACTGGTGGACGGGAGTACCTTCCAGATATACGGCGGATAGACTCCCATACTTTCGACGAAGGTGTGGAACGATTTATTGTGCTCACAAAGTTCTGCCATGACCTTTTCTTGCTCTCCTTAATAACACGACGCGCCTTAGCTCTGGCTATACGGAACGCTGCCAGGTTGTCGGATGTAGGGTACAACCTGAAACGCCGCAGCGCTCGTCTGCGACCCTGAATGGCGGAACGACATTCGTCGTTCCACCAGGGGACGTGCGTCCTTCGCAGCGTTCCGGAGCTTTTAGGCATGGAAACGTCAGCTGCCTGGTGAATCACTTCGGTAAAGTGATTCACCTTCTCCTCAAGGTTGTTATACACATTAAGAGTGATGGAGCGGCGGTAGAGTTCCCAGTCGGCTTTGCTGACGTTCCATTTGCGTCGGTTATTTCCTCCTCCACGCTCAAACTCTACGTGCATCCATATTGGGAAGTGGTCGCTTCCATGAAGGTCACGATCCACCTCCCAATGCACGGAGTCCGCGATTGAGGGGGAGCACAATGAAAGGTCAATGGCAGAGGACGATCCGGAAGCAGTGGTAAAATGTGTCATTGCACCAGTATTGAGGACACATATTTCCTCTTGCTCTATTAATCTACCAACCATTCGGCCTCGGGGGCAATCGGCGTTTGAGCCCCACAGCGCACTATGTGCGTTGAAATCTCCTAAAAGGAGGAATGGCCGAGTAAGCTGCCGCAAGATGTTAGACATGTCGTCATAACTGATGGGCGTGTTAGGTGGTAGATAAATAGAGCATACTGTGAGTTGAGTGGGACCATAAATCCTCACTGCCACTGCTTGTAAATCAGAGGTGAGAGCTACAGGTTCGGAGTGGACAGTGTTTCGGACAAACACTGCCACTCCACCCTTCGCTCGATCACCCTCGGTATCGTCCTTACGGTACACGTCATATCCTCTTAGCACAGGTTGGTGTGATGGTCTGAAATGTGTCTCTTGTAGACAGAGACACAAAGGATCAGACCGTGCTAAGAGGTGTAACTCGTCTTTGTGAGCTGTAAATCCATTGATGTTCCACTGAAGTATGGGAGCCATCCTTACCTATTTAACCTCACCCGCCCCGGTTCGGGTGGGTCTTCGGCCACTTCCTGCTGAGGAACGGGACCAGTCTCGTCCACCAGCATTTCCGTTTCTTCTTGCCCGGAGGCGGAGACAGACATCTCCGACCCAGAGGACTCCTCAAAATCCTCCCCGTCCTTTTTCTTCTTCTTCTTCTGCCTCTTCCCCTTACTCTCCCTGCCGGTGGGCGGTCTGGGAGGAGAAGAAGAGGGGGACTTAACAAACTGGGTCGGATCAGTCTGTCTAAACTTTATACCTCGGATCTTTTGGTCACCTCTATTTCCACCGCTAGCAAATGGTATCGCTACCATTTCAGTAGCTCGTGGTGGAATAGGAGGTGCCGTTAATCTGATTGCTGGTGGAGACTTTATTTCTGCTGCTGGACAGGTCGAGGTTGCAGATGTGTTGCTAGCGACATCCGCGGTCTTAGGTGTTATGACCTTCGTGGGTTTTGCACCACACTTGCACTGACATGAGCACATAGTGCTTGTGCCCATGTCTGCAAAGGATGTCTGCGTAGCAACACTTTCTTTCCTGACGGGAGTCGAGACCATCTTGGCAAAGCTTGTTCCGAATATTGGAGCGGCGAGCGCTTTCGCCTTCTTCTTTGCCTCTATATAAGGTATCCGCTCTTTGGTCTTCAACTCCTGTATCTTGCGCTCTTCAAGATACACTTGACACTCCCTACTCCAGGCAGGGTGCGACCCGGAGCAGTTGACGCACACCTGTGGGAGCGCGCAAGTGACACCCGGTTCGTGTGCCCCCTTGCCGCATCTACCACAGGTGGGGTTGCCCTTGCATGACGCCGTCGTATGTCCGAACCTCTGGCACTGGAAGCAGCGCATTGGGTCCGGAACATACGGACGGACGTTCAGATTAATGTATCCAGCTTTTATACACTTGGGCAACACTGGAGTGTCAAACGTCAGGACGAAGGTGGCAGTCTTTTCCAGACTGCCATTTACCCTCCGTGTAATCTGACGCACCTCGACCACTTGCTGATCCTCCCACTCCTTAACGAGTTCCTCGGTTCCTAAGTCCATAATGTCACGGCAGGTGACCACGCCTTTCGAACAATTTAGGGATTTATGGAGTTCGCTTTTAACGGCGAACTCCCCGAGCTTCTCACAGTTAAGGAGCTGGGATGCCTGCCTACTGGTGGATGTTTCCAGCAGCAGCGTCCCGTTCCTCAGCTTTTTAACTGATTTTAGGGTACCAACTAACCCTTCCAATCCTTTATTTATATAAAAGGGGGACACTTTTTCAAATGTCCCCTCTACTCTCTGCATCACAACGAAAGCGTTCTGGATCGAACAGACTTTCCCGTTACATTTACTTTCCGAAGCGGGAGGGCTATCAACCCTGACCCGCTTCTTGGAATTGGGTGTATTTTTATTTGCCTGCGGCACACCCGTACCGCAGGGTTCTTGGGTTTTTTTGTGAGGCTTAATTTTTGGTCCCACGAGAAAAACCAGTATAAAAAGGAATGCTCATACAACAGGGGTGCGCAGGTGCCCCTGAGGTTGCACGTTAGCGAGTGAATTTCCTCTCCACCCATTCACCTCCTCGGCACGTGGCTGACCTTGAGGTTGAGGGGTTTTTTATAGAGGTTTTTACCATCCTCGCGATCCGGGCGATTAAGCCAAGATCCCCGTTCTCCTAGGCACACAACGTTCCACCGCCACGCCCTACGGTGGTCGTTGAAGCATGGTAGGAGTTTACGGTGTGGGAAACTTGCGGCGCTCACAAGTTTCCAGCTCGGGCACCGCGGGTTCGCCAAACCCGTACCTGGCACTTGCGTACCAGGCCCCTGCGGGGTCATCATAGTGACTTGATGAGATTTACCATTACATGGTTTCTGTAGGTTAGGGCACTCGATGAATTTCCCCCTAGCGGTTTTCTTTGGAACTACATATCTCTCTTTATCCAATCTAACCTGTTAACTACAAGTGAGTTATGGTTTACGCCAATAAAAACATTGTTGTGTTTATTTTGTTTGTTAAATGTGCATTGTAATCACTTAGAAATGCTCAGTCGCGGTAAAAAGCTAGTTGCTTTGTTCAAGTCTATTGAAATTAATAATAAGGAAAAGGAATCATTAGATGAGAATGGAAACAACAATAGAAACCAGGAGTTTATGATTGAAAACACTGCAATCACGGTAAGCTTTTTCTCTACATGTGCATTACTTATTATTCTTTAAATTAATAAAGTGATTTGTATTATTAAAACAATAATTGTTATTTTTTAAATTTAGGAAAACATTGCCCTTAATGAAGACGAAATAGATAACCTGCTCTTAGATTCTGGGTCAGAGTATGTACCTCTCCTTCAAATTCAACTCTTGATGTTTATTCAGATGAGTTTACTAATCGAGAAAATAATGAAGTATGTTTTTCTTTTATAAAGTATCCGTTATGATTTGCTTCACACACAATAATAACTAATTGTTTTTATATTACTTATAGGAAACGACAACTCCAACATTAGAAAGCAGTAGCCAAAAGAAAAAAAGAAGCCGATGGAATAAAGCCAATCCTTAAACCTGGAAGTGCAATACAGCGAAGAAAATGAGAGCTGAAGGTCTTCCTTATATCCCAAGGTGTGGTGAACGCCCAGCCAAGGTACCGAAAAACATTAATTGCAAATGTCGATTTAAATGCAGTGATCATTTTTCCAAACAAGACTGAATTGAAAGCTGTCGAATATTTTGGGCGTTTGATTATAATAGACAAAAAGATTTCATAGTTAAATCTGTTAAAATAGTCCCATCAGCTAGAAGATTTGTAAAAGCTTCTAAGCCTCGAAGTGCATCAAGGCAATATTTTCTCAAAAATAGCAAAGGGGAGTTCAGGGTTTGCAGCTCATTTTTTCAAGCAACTCTTTGTATTTCCAATGGTCCCATTAATAAAGCACTTTCCGCTATCACACCTTCAGGGACATTTGGCGGGATAGACAAAAGGGGAAGAAAGCCTCCACCCAACAAAACCCAGCCTATTGAAATAGATTATGTCAAAGAACACATAAATTCTTTTCCTACTGTGGAATCTCACCAGAAAAAATAGTGAGAAAAAGTATTTATCTAGCGATTTAAATATTTCCTCAATGTATATAGACTTTACAAAGAATGGTGTGAAATCAAAAATATAAATAGGCCTACTGTTAGCATCCATCAGTATAGAAAAATCTTTTGTACAGAATTTAATTATTCCTTTTTTGTGCCCAAAAAAGATCAATGCATGTTATGCAGCAAATACAATCTTGCTAAAAAAGAAAACCGTTTAGGTGAAGATCTGGAGGAATCCTACAATGCTCACATAGAAAGAAAAAAAACAGTTTGCCAAGAAGCCAAAAGTAAGGACAAAGAGCGTGCAGAATTTGATAGCAGCTTTCAAACCTTTACATTTGATCTGCAAAAAGTAATGCAGCTCCCAACATCTGCGGTTTCCCAATTTTATTATAGCCGAAAAATTTCGATGTATAACTTGACTTTCTTTGAAAGCAAAAACAAAGAAGGAAGTTGTTTCTTTTGGAATGAAATAAATGGGAAAAGAGGCTCTAATGAAATTGGATCTATTATAATGAAATTTATATCCATGCTACCCCCTGGGATAAAAGAAATCTCCTTATTTTCTGACACCTGCTCGGGCCAAAATCGCAACCAGCAAGTCGTCGCTGCTCTTCTTTATACCGTTGTGAAATCAAGCCATTTAGAGGTGATTGAACATAAACTTTTGGAATCCGGCCATTCTTACATGGAATGTGATTCCATGTATTCGACGATAGAAAGGAAAATGAAAAATCAAGAGATATTTATGATGAATGATTATAAACGAATATTTGAAGGAGCCAGAACAGGAAAAAATACGACACCCTACAAATGCTTTGAGCTGAAGTATACAGATTTCTTAGATTTAGGAAACCTCAGTTCTAAGATCATAAAAAATAAAAAACTGATATAGAAGGAAACAAGGTTAATTGGCTAAAAATCAAATGTTTCAAATTTTTGAAAACAGAACCAAACAAAATATTTTATAAGTACAGTCACAAAGACGACTACAAGGCCTTAGATATTAATAGCTCATCAAATCGTGGAAGACCACGAAGCAATGACAACTGTTTCCCAGCTCTCGTCCCTGCCTATAGTGTCCAATTAAATTTAAATAAAGCAAAGAAAAAAGACTTGATCCAACTTTGTGACAAAGGAGTCATTCCAGAGGAAGTCCAGCAGTGGTATAGAAATATACCGTCTCTAGAAACTTCAGATGAAAGAGCTCCAGAGCCTTGTATAGATGATACAAGCGATGAAGAATGGACTCTCGAGTAATTTTGACCTGAAAAAATGTGTATAAGATTTTTGCGTGTATTATACTGTATGATATTATATTTGTTTAGTGTTTTTTCTCTGATTACAAAATATTTGTGAAATATCTGTAAATAAAAAGATTATAAACAAAATATATTTTATTTCACTAACACCAACTAACATACTTGAAGTTGTTGTTGGGAGGTAAAACTCATTAAGTGCGAAAATTAAATTTTCGTCCACTAAGAGTCAAGTGTTAATTTTAAAAAATGGTAATATAATTTAAAATTACTTTTAAAAAAAGGAATTGAGTGGAAATTTTGAATGATTTATCATTTTCCTATTTTTAATGAGCGTATCCCCGTTTTTTTTGTTCTCCTGAAAACTTTTGATTTTGTTACTTAATGACTTTTACCTCCAAGCAGACGAGTTAATTTATTCCATTAATTTTACAAATTAACATGTTTTACAAAAATTTCAGATACAATGGATCGGATATGTTAAGTGATTTTGTTAAAGAACCGAGTCAGAAATTTGAAAATTTCTGTAAAATGTCTATAGAAGACTACGAATTTCTTCTAAATGAAATTGGCATTCACATTGCAAAAAAAGATACAAACATGAGAAAATGTATTCCTGTTCAAGAACGGCTTGCAATTGCTCTGAGATTTCTGGCAACAGGAGACAGCTACCATAGCCTTTCTTATCTTTTTAAAGTATCTGTCCAAACCGTTTCAAGGAGTGTTACTGATGTTTGCAGAGCGTTGTCACAGGAATTATCACAAGAAATAAAAGTAAGCAGTATCTATTGTAGAAAGTATTTATTACCAAGAAATATTAACTTATTAATCATAATTAAGATAAACAATAATTAGGTCATTAAATTGAATCACTTAAGCATATTTCTAACTTCCAATTCGTAAAATTGTTTCAACTGGTTTTTTTGTTGGTTTTTTTAAGTTATTGATGTGGTTTTTTTTTAACTAGTAGTAGAGAAATAGATGGTTTCAACTAGGTGACTGTTGTGAATCATTACAGCTTTTCGTGTCTGATGACGGTTGTGGGGAAAGGGATGAATCGAAATCTGGTGTCTGTTGTGAATGATTAGAGTTTTCCATGTTTGATGATGGTTTTGAGGAAGGAGATGAATGGAAACTTGGTAACTGTTGTGAATAGTTGAAATGTTGCGTGTATTGTAATGGTTCTGGAGAAGCAGATTGATGGTGGGAATTATAATTAAAGGGCTGTGATTGTGAATAGAAACTTGGCAACTGCTGTGAATAATTAAAATGTTGCATGTGTTGCAATGGTCGTGGAAAAGCAGATTGATTGTGGGAACTATGAATAAAAGGCTGTGGCTGATATATTTGTGTTTCGTTTTTCAACTGATAAACTAATCTATCAATTTCAAGCATTGCAATTTCTCGTACTTTCTCTTGCAATCCTCTCAGTTTTTTGCACAATAAATCTGTATACAAGGCACAATCATCTCGCTCTGGTTTTTGGCTCATTTGCTTAAAATAATTGAAGGCTTCATCCATTTTTTTTTTCGATATCTTCTCTTTTTGAACGTTTTGGAAGATGTTTAGGTTCTTTAAACGATTGTTCATATCCTCCAGCCTCTTCTTGTTTCTTTTCATCATTTCCAACATCGTTTTCCTTATCATCTTCTTCGGTATCTTCTTTATCTTCAGGGCCCTAAAAAAAATTAAAATTAGCTTCTTGCTTTACTTTGTATACTCAATTACCTAATTTGTTTGTTTCAGTTGCCTCGAACTACATCTGAGTGGTTAAAAATAGAAAAAGATTTCAGCAGAATTTGGAATTTTCCTCATTGCCTTGGAGCACTGGACGGCAAACATATTTTAATGCAAAGTCCTATCCATAGTGGGTCCGAGTTCATCAATTACACTATATAACAAAATTTTGTTTAAGTTAATTTTTTTGTTGTTTCTGATGCAGTGTGTTTCAAAACACTATGAAAACACAATTTTTCATGTGGGAAATTGTTTTTACGGAAATGCCATCGATTTTTCTTAATTTTAGGAAAATGCATTTATTTAGAACAATGAATGCTCGTTTACATATGCCCATGAAACAAAACAAAAGAAATTCTTAAATACAACTTTTGAAAAATGTAAATGCTGTAAATATAAATTACAAAAGTTGTAAAGTACATGAAATTTTTTTCATGTCATGTACAATGTGCTTAAAAATGTGTTATCTTCCTACATTTCCTGTTTTACGTTACATCACTCTCTCCGATCAGTCCCCAGATATAGTCACCAACCATTCGCTCATTATACTGTCCCTAGTACCTTCTTTCAAACAATTGTAAGTCCTGATGGAACCTTTCTCCCTGTTCCTCTGAATATGCACCCATATGAGACTTGAAAACATCTAGATGCAAGTGGAGCACATGCAGCTTCAGAGACATTCTGCACCCCATTGCTTTGTAGTTCTTCAAAAGACCCTCTACCACATCCCTGTAATTTTCCATTCTGTGATTACCTAGGAAACCATTCACAACATCCCCGAAGCTCTTCCAGGCCTTTCTTTGAACTGGTAGAAGCTTGCTCATGAATGTGTCATCACGAAGTAATTTCTTCACTTGGGGGCCCTCGAAAATTCCATCCTTTATCTTACCTTCTGAGAGTTTGTGGAACACATTCTGGAGGTACTTCATTGCATCTGATGTTGTATCTATGGCCTTTACAGATTGCTTGATGTGTCCAACCTTAATATGGAAGGGAGGCATTAGCATCTTTTTCTCTTCAACAAGGGGTATCTTGCAACTCGTACTCAATAGATTCCACTGCTTTAGTCTAGGTGTTACAATTTCTGTAAGTCCTAAATCCCTGATCTAGTCATTTAACTAATATTATGTGGGGTAGTGAGGTGTAGCATCTTCATCCTCTGAGAAGTCTTCTTCGTGGTCAATGTCGGTATTTGGTTCACTACTGTATTCACACTCATTCAGTAGTGGAGGAGGAGGAGGAGGAGGAGGAGGAATGGGAAGCTCCACACCATGTGGAATGATTGGCCTAAGAGATGATGGCAAGTCTTGATATGCAAAAACATTGGTTTTTTTACACCTCTAATGATGAGACAAGTCAGTAACACAGAAATAGCAGTTGGAGAGGTGATCTTTTGATTCTCGCCAAATTCTAGGTACTCCAAATTTCATTTTTCTGTTTTCTCCTCTATACCAGGCCTCGAGAGTGGATCTGCAACACCCACACACAACATGTAGTGCCCAGTTCATGTCTTGGTCTCGCACAGGCATGCCAAAATGAGACCTGTATGCTAAGCAGAAGTTGTTGGTATCCTTTACTCTATGCTTTACTGCTTTGGAGCCCAGGCAGACGCCGCACACAAACAAAAACAGTCTGGATTATGCTTACAGCAACGGGAAGATGCAATTATTAATCAATAATGTTAATCTGAAACAGATTACATATAGCTGAATCGTTCAATTATCTCATATATGAAGTGTTCATAGCTAATATAATTTTAACCAATTAATTACATATTATTGGGCATAAAAAGCAAATAAATGATTATATAAAAGTATGAATGTTCAGTGTAGTTTAGTTGTGACCCAATTCATCCAAAACAAGCATAAAATTTACTTAAACAAACAAAAAGTTTTTTTTGTTACATATTGTTATCATAGCACTTTCAGCATTGTGCTTCTAGCTCTAGTAGACGCAGACTACAATTTTATTTTTGTGGATTGTGGGTGTCAAGGAAGAATAAGTGATGGGGGCGTGTACAGAAATACAGAATTATACAAAAAAAATTGTGGCAATGAACTAAATTTTCCTCCAGCTGAATGCTTGCCAATGAAAGAAACGCCACTGCCATATATTTTTGTAGCAGACAGCGCATTTGCTCTAACTCAAAATATGATGAAACCATATCCTGGAACTCACAATAAAGGATCAACAGAGCACGTGTTTAATAATCGGCTTTCACGAGCTCGACGAATAGTTGAGAACGTTTTCGGTATTATGTCTGCTGTTTTTAGAGTCCTCAGAAAACCTATGCTAATACAACCAGACAGTGTGACTGACGTTGTTATGACATGTGCTTTACTACACAACTTCTTAAGACGCTCTAAAAAGTCAAGATCAGTGTACACTCCCGTTGGTTCCTTTGATGCAGATAAAGAAGTTGGCGTCGTGCAACCTGGTTCATGGCGTAGTGACCAAGAAGGAATTACTTCATTACAACCGCTGAGAAATGTACCAAGGAAACCTCCGCTTTCTGCCAAGGTTGTAAGAGACCATTTTGCTGAATTCTTCCAAACGGATGGTGCAGTTGCATGGCAAAATAATTATTAAGACTAGAAATGTAATTTTGTTTTAGAAAATAATAGCTGAAATATGTATTAATGCTAAATATGAATAAATTAGCCATGGTACCCGGCGTCGCTCGGGAATGGTGAATGGATAATTAATTGCCTTTCACTGATTTATAACAGATTTACAATGAAAATAACGTTGCTAGAAATGAATTTAACTGTCAGACATTGATAACAATATTGGAAACCATAAAAAGAATAGAATCCTATTAAATTGTTTCAGAAGTATTGTTAACAGAATTATGTAATGTTGACTTACGCTGCTGTGATACAGTGTACAATCTGGCTTTAAAATATATCAATTTCTGGCTAACAGCTAATTTTGGCAAAAAATTAATATATGTGCTAACACCAATAAAATATCTCTCAAATTCAATAACTTTTTTAAAACAGTTGGCACTATCCTTCAATATCGAAATAAATACTGTTAGACTCATAAAAAAATTACTTCATAGCTACACGAGTAGTATTCATTGAGAAATGTAAGTGAAAACAGAAAGAAATGGGTACTGAGGATCAATTTGGATATTTCTAACTTGATTGTTCCTTGGAGCATATTGAGTACTAAATCACGTGTAAGTTGCTACACATAATCTAGAATCATGCTGTGACACACAGAGGCTTCAAAAACTTCAAGCGTTAAATCGCACAGAAACTTTAAAAATTTATCACGTTTAAACCCTCCAAACAAGCAAACTTTAAATATATATAAATGTACTTACCTCGGAATTCTTCGTTTGTTTCGGAATATATACAGCATCCAGAAATGTCGACATGGTATTAAAAAACGGCCAATCAGGCTTATAAATATCTCCTGCACCACTGCCCGTCTTCATGGAGTCTTTAACTCTACTACGTAGCTTCCTATAAGTCGACATTAAGTTAATCCTTTTCTTCTTTAATTCTTTAATCGGGATGTTACCATCCTTTAATTTACTTTGAATTCTAGTCCACGCATCGTATAAATCGTTTCTGTTTTTATGCTCTGCGATATTGGTGTTCCATATACCTGGTTCGTCTTCGTATGCACTCAAAAACTCGAAAATCATTTCATTTGACCACTCCATATTTATCACGCACAAGTCGACAACACAAAAGTACGGACCGAAACGAACTGAAGTGACACATTCACTGGCACTGAGCACTTTACAGCAGCAGTAGGGGAGCGCACCGCTGCTGTAAACCAGTGGCAACATCGCATCGCTACACGCGCCTGTGATCTACACCGACTCGAAGTGGGTAGCTCTGTCTCGTCTCTGCTAGCAGAGGCGGCCCTGTTCCCATGGCGTCCCGTCCCGTCACGTCCCGTCTCGTCTCGCCTCCGTTTACCTGGGATCGTGGGAACAGGCCTTAACAGTGCAGCGTAGTAAGCATCGTGAAGAAGACTGAACTTATTTAGCCAGAACAATTTGTGTTTTACAGAAAGTTGAACAGTGTAAGAATATAGCAGAACAGTGAAATGTGATGTTGGAAGTAGTTTGGTGTAAAACAGATTTTGATTATTAACTTTCCTTTTATCAAAGAATCTAGCAATCTACGGTTGACGAAGTCTCGATAGCTTTAACATCTAAATTTTGGTAGTGGTCAACCGGTTTGATGTTGTACGTTATTTCAATAAATGTGTGGAGAACTTAATTTCATTACCTTATACTTGAAGACTTTTCTTAGTTAATTATCCACCTCTTGTGTCGGGCTGGTTGAGGATGCTACCTGGCGACCTACAGTGACTACGAACGAATTAAAATTCAATTAACCGGCTTCTAGTGCTGTGTATTAATAATTTGGGAACTTTAGTAAGCACGAAGTTCGGTCCTGAAGTAATCAAGAACTATGTCTCACAACATCATATATTATCACCAATAACCCAAAAGTAGTCTTACATGTCGACGCGTGAAGGACTGTGTGGTAACAATTAGTACTAGAAGGAGAGACAGTTTTTCTCAAACCCTGGGAAAATGCACAAAAGATAAAAGGAAAATTAGTGATATCACGACGACGACAATTGGAACGGTGTCGTCAATACCCAAAGGTTAGGAAGAGGTTCTACTCAACGAAGGCAGCGCGGCTGGTCAAAGAGCAGCGGAGGAGATATTCTACATTATTCGATGCGGAGCTGGGCAGCCCAGACGACAACGGAGTACCGAAGGAAGGCATCTCGCAGAAAGAAGAAGCGTCGTGCAGAGTCGTCGAAAGTTAAGAACGCGCTGTGCGCTGCTTAATTGGCTATTTTGAAGGATTAAATCCCTTTCCTAACTTTTCCTGAGAATTTTCCCCGTTTCTGTAAAATATCGAGGAAGAAAATCGGACAAGATTTTTTCTCCTAACTTGACAATGCATTTTCTTCTCCTTTGTCACCAGTAATGACGGAAGCAATTATTTCAACTCGTAGTAATGCCTATAGTGCAACATTTTTGTTTCCCTTTGCTTAGCTAGTTTGTTGCGGCTTGCTAGCTTCGAATATGACGTCGTTGTTTTGTTTTGATTGCTTTATTCGCGAGAAGTGAATTTGTAATATTTTGGTGATACTTCATGTTTGGGAAGTTATAATCATGCCGGAGACAGAGGGAAGCGCTAATGAGGATTTGGCGGAGATGATTCAAATGTTACATGCAACCATTAAATCGAATGTTGAGTCACTAAATTCCAAGCTGGACAAGTTGAATACAAATTATGAAATGCTAATTGCCAAGTGTGATAATTTCAGTTCAACTGTTAAGTCAAATACTGAGGCCCTTGTTTCCCAATATGAAACTTTAGAGACAAATATTAAAACCTTTAATTCCAAGTTTGATGATCGGAAAGCGGAGCTAAGAGCAGACATGAAAGCTTTCTATTCGAAGATGTGGTAGGAACACAAATCCCCATTAGTGGAAGTACGTAAAGATATACGAGTGCTAGAAGAAAAGGAAAGAACAAGATTTAGGAAGGAGACTGTGACTCAAAGAAACAACAGAAACAATGCCAAAGAAGATTTGAGCATGCAAGAAGAAAATATAGAAGCTGGGGAATAAAATCAATCCACGGCGCAGAAGTACATATCATCGTCAGTGTCAGTTCTGAAGAGACAGCAAAGAAACCAAACACGATGACAGTAGACCATTTAGAGGAAGAAAGAATAGCTGAAGATTTTAAAGAAGGCAATACAGAAATTGAGAATGACAAGAACCAGAAGACTGAAATTAGGTTGATAGAAATCGATGGATCCGAAGAAGAAATGAAGAGGGGCGAAGTGATCCAGGATGTGGTTGAAATTTTATTTCAGCACTATGTCAAAAATAATAGAAGAATGGGCGCGCTCGACAGCAGCCAACACACGTGTAGCAGTCAATGCGTAAACAGTGTTGGTACCTGTGCCAAAAATAAATTAAAGCTCGCGGCAGCCGCTGGCGCAGTAAACAAAGAAGGCGGAACAGTTTTGTCAATTGAAGAATGTTATGGAGATGAAGAATCAATACCAATAGACGGCGGAACATGTAAAGAAGATGCTGGGAAGTTAAAGCAGCCACAGATACTGAAAGAAAAGAAGAGAATCGACAGGAAATATATTAAATGGAAGTGGAAAGATAACGTGAAAGGGGTAGAGATGAGCCTTTCATCTATGTATGTTGGATGAGGATATCTACCTACTCAGCAATTGTCACAAATAGGGGACACCCTTTATCCTCTATTTTTCTTAATTTTTCCTTGTATGCCTTATGCCCATTGCTTCGTAGCTTCGGCGAATAAAACCTCGATTTTTCCGGCCAAAGCCAGCAAAATACATCCGTATTTCCAATACTCTACCCTGCCTGAGAAATGCCAAAAGCTAAGCGGCAGCAGCAGCAACAGTAGGCTTTGTGTAGTGCAGTGTAGTGAGTGAAGTGCTTCAACAAGTCGTATAGAGGTGAATGACCTCTACCAGGTGTCGCAACCGAGGACTCCACCCATAGAGCCTGCGGTGTAAGCGATAATATTATTATTGTCATGTTCCATTTTTTTCAGCTTTATTGTCTTGTGAGCTGACAGTCTATTTGAGAATTGTGACCACAAAACTATGACCATTTCATGTTTTTCCTCTTTGTGTATCTTTATATGTTCTCTAATTTTTTTGTGTATATTTTTTTTTTATTATTATTTTTTTTTTTTTTTTTTTTTTTTTTTTTTTTTTTTTGTAAATATGTTCAGTGGCTTTGTGTAACTTAGGTTAGTTGGTTGGCCACACTCGAGAGTTTATAACTTTGTATTTGTAAATTTTCTGTTTTCTTTTTGTAATGATAATTCTTCAGTTTCTTTTGGAAAAAACCTGAACAATTATCACAAATTGGTAGTTGGGGAATGTAACATAACAGTGGCATTCCGCCGACCTGCAGGTAGCGCCTAAATGAGCGCATGAATACATTGTTTCAAGTCAGTCGTAGCCGAACTATGGTAGCAGACGGCTCGCGTCGTGTATTGTGCTAGACGCTAATCGAACAGTGCAGCGTAGTAAGCATCGTGAAGAAGACTGAATTTATTTAGCCAGAACAATTTGTGTTTTACAGAAAGTTGAACAGTGTAAGAATATAGCAGAACAGTGAAATGTGACGTTGGAAGTAGTTTGGTGTAAAAGAGATTTTGATTATTAACTTTCCTTTTATCAAAGAATCTAGCAATCTACGGTTGACGAAGTCTCGATAGCTTTAACATCTGAATTTTGGTAGTGGCCAACCGGTTTGATGTTGTACGTTATTTCAATAAATGTGTGGAGAACTTAATTTCATTACCTTATACTTGAAGACTTTTCTTAGTTAATTATCCACCTCTTGTGTTGGGCTGGGTGAGGACCCTACCTGGCGACCTAAGATTTATTCAAATGAGAATGGGCTTTATGTGATCTTTAAATTTGAAGTTTCCAGTTACCAACTATTACAATGAACTAATTATTTTATATAATTTATGAATGCACCAAATTTTACATATATAAAATTAATTATTTTTGTTCTAGTTTTCAAGTAAATAAAAAAAGAAGATGAAGAAGAAGAATAAATGTTTTGGATTAAAATGTGTGATTAAAATTTTAGTTTTTATGCTTCTTATTATTTTGGATAGCTAACACAATTTTTTCATTTATTTTCTAGAGTTGCCTAGAGTTCATAAAAGGCTAAATGGTCTGAGCAAGATTTGAAAGCAGCTTTGCAGCATGTGTCTGAAGGGAAATCAGTGAAAAGTGTTGCTCTACACTTCAATATTCCACGATTGACTCTTCATGATAGAATAAAAAATAATAAAACATCGACTCCTACCTTGGGCAGAAACACAGTTTTTAACATGGAACAAGAAGAAATATTGAAGGACAGAGTTTTTACAATGGCAAGCCTATTCTATGGAATTACAATCATAGAATTAAGACGGATGGCATTTGAGGTGGCAGAAGACTTAAATATCAAACACAATTTTAATCGCACCAAAAGACTGGCCAGAGGATTGGGTGAATGGTTTTCGGAAAATAAACCCTAAGATTTCTCTAAGAAAGCCATCTGCAACAAGCATGAACAGAGTAATGGGTTTTAATAAAAAAAGAAGTTGATATTTTCTACCATAATCTAGAGTCTCTAATGGATAAGCATAGCTTTGAACCGACACGCATTTTCAATGTGGATGAAACGGGAATATCTAGTGTTCAAAAGCCTGTTCATGTCCTTGCAACTAAGGGGAAAAATCAAGTTGGAGGAATCACCAGTTGGGAGAGGCGCCGTAATATCACAGTTGTTTGCTGTTTGAGCGCGTCTGGCTCATTCATCCCTCCATTGTTTATCTACCCACGGAAAAGAATGTCACCGTTGTTGGAAAGGGGGGGGACCTGCTGGTTCAGTATATACCTGTTTCACATAACTGCTGGTTCAATGAGAACATTTTTTAGGTTGGCTCAAGCATTTTCAGAAAAACGTGCATTCCTCGATGGAAGATCCTGTTCTACTTATCCTCGATAACCATGGGAGCCACGTGTCCCTGGAAAGCTATGAATTTTGTCGTGAGAACTATATTCACATGCTCTCAATCCCCCCACATACCTCACACAAGATTCAACCGCTCGACATCTCATTTTTTTGACCTCTGAGAAGACCATTCAATAAGTAGTGTGACAAGTTTATGAGAGCAAGCACCTACAAGAAAATCACTCCTTATAACATAGCATCAATCTTTTATGGCGCTTATAT
>JARYHS010011896.1:0-12000 GCA_031002005.1 Vandiemenella viatica
TCTTTTTATTTCTTTTAACTTGGATAAAACAACAAAAAACTACGTGATAGGATTAGTTTTAAAGCAAAACAAAAACAGTAAATTGTATTGCTATACTTTTTTAACTTGGATTAAACAACTAAAAACAGCGCAAAAAATTCGTTTAAAGCTGTACAAAAAACAGTAAATAGTGTAGCGATATGTTATTTTTGTCACTAAAAAAATCCCATCAACTTTTTTAACTTCAATAAAACAACAAAGAAACTGCAATTTACTTGAGATTTCCCACCATTGCAGAGCGGACCTCAATGATATGGTATCACATAAATTCATTCCTGTAGTGTATGGCCTTTTCCTGCTCCATGAGCTTATAAAAACTAAGCAAAATAATGGTAGACTGGAAAATTAATATTTTTTGTTGATGCTTTTTTGTGTTTATAGAGAAATTAAAAGTAATAGCGGCGATTCTATTAGCGTGAATTACATAAACGTGAAGTGCAGGTGAGTTAATTTTATTTTGATTGATAAAATTGGCAGTCATCATGTTTTTCATACGTTAGGTTTTTGGTTGGGTAATGTTTTTGTATTGGTTTCATCCAAATCTAACATGAATTGTGTTATTTCGATAATTATTAGAACGTTTAAGTGAGTAAGTATTTAGAACTAAGAAGTAGTTAGTTAAGGACTTAACGTATTTTAACATTTTTTTACTCACTATGTCACCGCTTATCAGCCACAATAATAGAGCTGCTTCCTTCCTCCATGGTTTCCATTGCTTGGTGAGGCACATATCTTTGACTTTGTATTGAGTTGATACCAATATTTCGACTCAATTTCGTTAAATCAATACCATTAAAAATAAATAAGTACATTATTTGACAAATATAATTTTTGTTTTAGACTTAAAATAAATAAATTATTTGACAAACATAATTTTTGTTTCAGACTTATTACAAAATTGATAATAAAACTGCTTAGTGTAAACTATGCCAAAAAAATATACAAACTTATTGGATGCCTAAAGAACGTCCACAATGCTATTAAATTAGCATTTAAATAACAAATAATGTGCTAAAAAATCATATACAGTGTATATGAGCTTGGAAGCAGCTATTGATTGGACCAGCTTTAGCAACCTGAATCGAAAGCCTTCTGCATCAAATGCCGCATTAGTGCTACCAGCAGACCAGACTGTGGACATTGATTGCGATACAGAGTTCTATTCAGTCTCTAAAGGTTCAGGAGCTCTTAAATAATTGTTTCAAAGAAATTTACTTCTGCTACTGGTGAAAAAGCGAGAAAAATTAAGAATGCCAAATTGTAGCCTACATGATTTGTAAAAACATCCAGCCATTTTCTATAGTAGAGAATGAAGGCTTAAAAAATTTGCTGGAAGTTACTGCTTCCTCGTTATAAAATATCCAGCAGAGCTATAGTTACTAGTAAAATGTCTTGACAACATTAACAAACTCAAAACTCTCCAATGTTCTACGCCTCACATTAACTGGTGATATATAGTCAGACATCCAGATGCGTAGTTTTTTAGGTAGCACGGCGCATTTTGGTCTAGACACGGTGTTCGAATTAATGGCATTGGGAATTTATCAACTTGAAAGACATACATCGGAATATATACCACATATGCTCCTTAAAACCTGCAATTAATGGATATGTGACACGGAAATAGCCTCTGAGGTTGTTACTCGTAACGCCCAGAATATGGTAAAACTGTGAAGTTAGTGTTTTAAAAGAACAGGCACATTCCTTTGTAATGACACTGAGAAACTATGTGTATTTGTGGGCCGATAGGTGCATGAGATCGCAGAAACGGTTTTAGAATATCTTTGGAATTGATTCAAGCGCAATAATACATTGGGAACTATGATGGAGGGGAGTGTTTGAGTTTAAACACGTGTACGCAATCTGTTAACATCGCGATATAAATGCTGGGACGCTGAGTGAAGCAGTTCGTGGGAGCTTGCCATATGTAGAACAGCGAGCATAGTTCATGTGGTATCGTGAGAGAATATAACTTGCGGTCGATGATCTTGTGAAGTCTGGGAGAGTGAGCGAAAGAACCTGAAGGGATGAACTGTTGTAATGAACTTTAGTGGGGCTACTCCTCACCTATTTTTTTTACCTTTTCTACAAGAAACCTGCTATCTTCGGTGATGAAACTATAATGTCTAGTGGCTAACCTTTGGTGAACGTATGTGAAGTGGAATAAAACCTTTTGTGAAGTGAGGTTGTCGATATATGTGTGTACTTCTATCTACTACTAGTATTTGACCCTCGATTTCATAATTCGTCTAGCTAAGCTGACCAGTCTGGTGACCTGAAGACACTCGGATCTACTACGGCAAACAGGAATAGTGAAAGCTATAGACGAAAGACAAAAATCGTGGTACCTAACCTGACTGCAGTGAAAACATCTTTTTTATTAAGATCCAAAGCTACCTAAAAGACTACATTTTGTTTCCCTACACACTATAGCATAACGAGTTTCATGCAGAAGTTACAAAAGGCTTAAAGTTACTCTGGGAGAAATTAGTAGTCATTATCGAGTAACAATCAGAGAGCGAGCGAGGTAATAGGTGCGTGATTTTGATGGTTACTGTGGGCAAAGGATCTTAGGATCCTTATCTATTGAAAGCTAATTTAATGGCAAGAATTTATATTAAAATTTCTGATCATTCACATAGAAAAGATTCAGTTAATAAGTTGGAAGATTAAAGTTCTGAACGTTTTTAAAAGGGACATGTATCCCTGGCAACTGTGATTTAAGCTATAAAGAAACACGAAGTCTGATAGCTACACAAATAGACGATCCAATAAGAGCAATAATTAAAAATAAAACAACACTTAATTCAGTGTCTCAAAATATTCTCAAGATTCCTGAATTAGACAATATATTGTCAAAAATAAAGATCATTGTTACCTACTTTAAACAAAGCTGAGTGACAAGCAACGATTTGAGAAAGTCAGTGATTGCTGAAGCAAAGTTAATTTAAGTCGTGTAATGCTGCTAGACATCGGATTTTTAGGTTCTAAAATAGGCTGTATTCCAACGCAAAATAGGCAATCAAACCTGTAGTTATGTTTATAAAATATCGTTAGTAAACATTCGTTAATTTACAACGTAACATCGAGAAGTGAAATTCAGCAGACCATTATTTAATTTAATTGGTTTCAGCTATCTGGGATTATTTAAACTCTTAATGTGCATTTGTCATGTTGTTGCGTCTGGTTGGCTATTTTACTTCCGCGAGCGGTTCGGAAGATGGAAGCTTGAAGTGAGTCTAATGTGAAATTAAAAGACTCAACTCAAAGTGGGAAAAATTCTTCAAACAAGGGAACTCGGTGTGGAAAAGGTACTAGAAAAAATAATTGAACTGCAACAAATTAAGGTTACAATGTTACAGCTCAGGAAGCCCGACTTAATTCATAGAAGACAAAATTCTAAAAGAGAGGCACGAACGGCTCGTCCGCTATTGGAACCCCTATGGTGGCGAGTCCTACGTCCAGTCCTGCGTCGGCAAATACCTGTCGTAGAAAACGTCTCCAACATTTCAAGCGGAGATAAGTTCTATAACAAAAGTATCTCCCCGACGGGTTAATCAGTTGTTCCTAATGTCCATCGGTCACGAGGAACTAAGTCCTACACTAGCATCGAAGACTAAGTCTAACATCTGGCGTCGCTAACTAGGGTCGAACTCCTGCTCTGCTACATGCAGCCTCAGCTCTGCACTCTGGCTGGCCCTAATCTGGCTCTCGTACTGTTGCTGCTCCGCCCTAGCTGCTGCTACCCCGACTTGCTCTCTGGTAGGACCTACTCTCTCTCTTTCGGTGGCCCGGCCACTTCTTTATATCGTCCGGTGACGACATTACTTGTGTCCTCTCAACCTTCCAGAACATTCTGTAGCGTCGGTCACACATCCTTCGTTCTTGCATCAGCCCTGGTTGCCCTTCTGGAAATTTCAGAGTCTCTCGTCACGTAGCTGCTGGGTCTGGTCGTGTTATCAGGCTCTCCCGCGGCCCTTATCTCCCCTCGCTCCGACCTTCTGGCACACTCCACAACATCCCACGCTCCTCCGAACACGTAAACCCTACACTGTATTGCACAACCTGTCGCACCTAAGTACTTCTACGGTTCTTTCACAACAATGTATTTCCTACTGATAGAGAAAAAATTTGGAATACAGATCTGTTGGATATTTATTTACTGATACAAAAATTAGTATGTTTAACATGTTTTATTATATATGTTACTACTAGCAATTACCAGCGGCGCCGTACGCGTGTTCTTAGAATTTCATTGCTAGAATTAGGTATAGAAAGCTATAAGTTATGTAAGATTTGTCCCAAACAACAACGAGTTGGCATAATATGACGGTAAAGCCATCACTATACCGTTCTACCGTCGAACCTTCTTCATGAAGAGGACCAATTTCAAACGTGTTCAAAAAAGAAAAGTACGAAGGTGGGAGCGGGGGGTGGGGGGTAGGAGGAGTTAACTGAGGGCAGCTTTTATTTCAGCTTTGTCTCCTCTTCTTTCTCCAGCATCAGATACTTGTATTCTAATAACTTTAGCTGCTAGTGCTCTGCTAGAGCTACACCTTGGGTCTGGTCTACGCCTGCGAGGCATGTCAAAAAAGAAGACAAAATAAACTGATGCCAGAAACTTTTAGGCAGACGAAAGTAATAGTACAGTGCAGCGCAAATCTACATTTGTACTAAATTATAACTTTTTTCTGTAAATGAAATTTACAAACAGATCATACACTAACTGACTAAGAGAGAAGCACAGCCTGAGCTACCGATTAACATTATAGATTTACACACGCATCCGTCTGCTTGTCACCATTCGATAAGTTATCAAAATTTCATGACTAAAACTCTTATTCATACCGGAAAAAAGTATCTTGTGTCCTTCCTAAAGATAGGAAGCATTACCTTGTCAAATTCTATCAATAACGGTGTACCCATTCAATCGTCAAAATGGAACAAAAAACAGAGACTTACTTATGCATTAAAACATTATTAGTGTAGATCACACTCAAACTGACTGCGACAGAAACAAAGCCTGGGAAACCATTATAGCGTAAATAAAGTAAACACTTACGGCACTGTTCGGCCGCCTACGATTTACCACGCATTCCACGCCTGAATTTATGGCACCTACATTTTAACGTGTTATCCTTACGTTAAAAGTCACAGGCTTGGCTAGTATGGTGAAAAATAATTCTTAAAGATTTTTGATTCCAGCGGGATTTGAACCGGGGCCTACTCGGTTAATTTTATGATGTAATAACCTTAACCACTGCACTGCCAAACCACTCTGTTAGTAAGTATTGCAGAGATGTATACATATTATTCGCCTGTCTTTCACAGTTCAGAGAGTTTTCCATAATTCCACAATTTGCGAGTAGCCAAAGTAAGGACCATACAAAATCAGGCGTTTATTTTGAACAACCAAATCGCACCATTCATATATTTAAAATCCACTATTTACGATTTAGATTGCTCGTGCGAAATGATAAATTTACAGATTTTTTTAAATTGATGTTATTTTGATATAACTTCACAGTCTTTTGGTCAAGTTAAAAGTTTCGAACAGGTCGCGCATAACTCACGTGGTAAATCACCTGGCTGCAGTCCAGATGATCGGGGTTCGATCTCCGATGAAGCTGATAGTCCTTCATAGAAACTGAACGTCCAGAGCAGCTTTCAGAGCCCGCTCAACTTGCTTTCCAGTGAGAACCGTGGATGAAACTCCGCGGGAAGGTAAAGAACGGCCGGAGTATGGCGCTGACCACTTGACATCCTCCTAGTAGTCTTGTGTAGTTCGCGAACGAACTAGTTCGGAAGAGCGCTCCCACAGGCGAACTACGCGAACTAGTTCCCAGATTTCTCGCTCCTTAGTTCGTTCGATCCTTTCCAAAAGACCGACTTTTGTTTTAGTTTATAATCTAAAAGGAAACACAGTTCCCTGTGGACACATTTCACTGAAGACACAGATATAAAAAGAAAAATAAACTGTTCAACATTAATAATTATTGCAGAAGTCACAAACGAAAATTTAACATGGAATGTGAAAATAAAATACACTTTGATCCCATTGACAATTAAAAGACAACCATCGATAACCACACTAACCATAACAAATAAGTGAGCGCCTGCAGTAGCGCTATCAAAGCGAGCGAGCGAGCTGTTTTTCTTAAATTCGAGATGGGAGTGACCTAGTTCGCGAACTAAAATGAGCGCTGCCGGTCGCGAACTAAACAGAGCGCTACCGTTCGCGAACTAAACTGAGCGCTGTCGGTCGCGAACTAGCACCATTCGCCGCTGGGGTTTCCAACATTTTTTCGGTTGATGGAAGTATTTTTTTTTTTTTTAAAAAAAAAAAAAAGAACAACCTATAAAAATATGGTACACTTCAAAATATAATATTTTACGAAAGAGTAGAAAAGGATGAAAGGTATGTTTTTACTATTTCATTTCTTAAGCTATATTTTTTGCACTTCTTCCATCTTTAATTTTTTTTTGTCTACAGTATAATTTTTATATGCTTTATCGCTTTCGGTTGTCAAATTGATTTCGAGCAAAAGCTCATTTTTTATTCATGAAATACTTCTCTTACTTTTACCTGGATTTCATATAATATAGTTATTTCAGAGTTTGTTCACTTGGATACTAATTTTTTTCTAGTAAATTTATAACCTCTACTGTAGTCTCACACTCATCAAATGAAACCCTGTGTTTTGAATTTTCAATTTTTGGATTTTGTATAGCTAATTGCTTTCATTAAAATCTAACTATTTACTAAGATACTCCAGACATTTATCAACGAATACTAGAGCATTATTTTTAATATTATCACTTTCTGTGGAGAATTTTGCTTCTAAAGGCTTTTTCTTGCTTTCTTAACCAAATAAACAGTATCTTTTACATTTTTCTAGCGCTGATTTTGAAGCTGACATAATGTAATACTTATCTCAATCTGTTGGTTAACAGCTTTGTGAAAGTTATTTAAAGAAATGAATTGCGAAATTCAAACAGATTTTAACTTCTGTCTCTTCATCAGTTTCATTCGTCGCCAAAATATTGTGAATGTGTGTTGGATTATCCTCCCCTACACTAATAAAATAATAGCTTAATGACTTCAAATTCACTGGAAATTTACGCACTTTCGTTATTGCTACCACTTTCTAATTCAAGGGTCACTGTTATTTTTATATGTCTAATTGTTAGGTATCACATTGGAAGTATTAGTGTTACTTTTCTTAATAATATAGGTAATATTGTTTCTGTCATATAGTACTTAACTTGTAGCCAATAGTAGAATTATATTTTGTTCATGATTTCCAAAACTATAAATTAAATAAAAAAGCTGATTACTTATAAACGGGCATTTTAATTCATCAAAATAAACGCATTTATAATACTAGCTGGAACCCACGACTTCGTTCGTGATTGTAAAGAATTCATATTGACAGCTATAGACATCTAACCACCATAGTGCACGATGGGAGACTCGATACTATTACCACACACAAATACCAGTCTTCTGCGCAATGTAGTTCCGGCAGCAAAGTAAAATTTACGGATACACACAAGTCTTTGGATGAAATACGAAAATATTCATGATCGACCAATTTCAAACACCATATCTCACACACTCCCACAGTTACCGAATTTCGGCCAACGTTGTGATCGATGGGAGACTCTGTGTTACTACCACAAACAATCGCCAGTGATCTGCGATTGATAGTTTTCACTTAAAAGTGATACACCGTGACACATGCGTCTTTGGCAGAAATATGAAATTGCCGCAGGTCGACCATTTTCATCCCCCATTACTTCCACACCCCCACAGCTACAGACATCTAACAACCATAGTTCACGACAACAGACACGATTCTACTACCACACATAAACACCAATGCTCTATGCTATGTAGTCGTGGCAGAAAAGTGAAATCTGCGGAGACACATGCCGTTCATCGAAATACGAAAATATCCTTGGTCGGCCACTTACAACCACCATATCTCCCACACAACCACAGTTTCTGAAATTCGGCCGCTGTTGTGATCGAAAGGTGACTCTGTGTTACTACCACAAACAAACGCCAGAGATCTGTGATCTACAGTTTTCGCTGAAAAGTGATACACCATGACACTTTTGTCTTTGGCAGAAGTATGAAATTGCCACAGGTCGACCACATTCAACCCCCATTTCTCCCACACCCCCATAGCTACCGACATCTATCAACCATAGTGCACTACATCAGATACGATTCTAATACCAAACACAAACACCAATGCTCTATGCTATGTAGTTGTGGCAGAAAAGTGACATATGCGGAGACACTCGAAATACGAAAATATCCTTGGTCGGCCACTTACAACCACCATATCTACCACAGTACCACAGTTTCTGAAATTCGGCCGCTGTTGTGATCGAAAGGTGACTCTGTGTTACTACCACAAACAAACGCCAGAGATCTGTGATCTACAGTTTTCGCTGAAAAGTGATACACCATGACACTTTTGTCTTTGGCAGAAGTATGAAATTGCCACAGGTCGACCACATTCAACCCCCATTTCTCCCACACCCCCATAGCTACCGACATCTATCAACCATAGTGCACTACATCAGATACGAATCTAATACCAAACACAAACACCAATGCTCTATGCTATGTAGTTGTGGCAGAAAAGTGACATATGCGGAGACAGTCGAAATACGAAAATATCCTTGGTCGGCCACTTACAACCACCATATCTACCACAGTACCACAGTTTCTGAAATTCGGCCGCTGTTGTGATTGAAAGGTGACTCTGTGCTACTACTACACACAAACGCCAGTTATCTGTGATCTGTAGTTTTCGCTGAAAAGTAATACACCATGACACTTTTGTCTTTGGCAGAAGTATGAAATTGCCACAGGTCGACTACTTTCAACCCCCATTTCTCCCACACCCCCATAGCTACCGACATCTAACAACCATAGTGCACTACATTAGATACGATTCTACTACCAAACACAAACACCAAAAGTCTATGATATGTAGTTGTGGCAGAAAAGTGACATATGCGGAGACAGTCGAAATACGAAAATATCCTTGGTCGGCCACTTACAACCACCATATCTACCACAGTACCACAGTTTCTGAAATTCGGCCGCTGTTGTGATCGAAAGGTGACTCTGTGCTACTACTACACACAAACGCCAGTTATCTGTGATCTATAGTTTTCGCTGAAAAGTGATACACCATGACACTTTTGTCTTTGGCAGAAGTATGAAATTGCCACAGGTCGACCACTTTCAACCCCCATATCTCCCACACCCCCATAGCTACCGACATCTAACAACCATAGTGCACGACAGGAAAGACGATTCTACTACCACACACAAACACCAAAGGTCTATGTTATGTAGTTGTGGCAGGAAAGAGAAGTATACGGAGATATGAATTTTTGGTCGAAATATGAAAACGCCCTGCACTGACCAACTTTAATCATTATATCTCCCACATCCCCACAGCTATCGGCATTCAGCCAACGTTGTGCACGACAGGAAACTCCATGCTACTTGCACCCACAAACATCAGTGATCTGTGCTAGGTAGTGGTGGCTGAATAGTGAAATATAGGTAAAAAACACGTCTATTTTATATATATATAAGATTTCTCCCAATTCCAGACCTGACCATTTCAGTTCCAAACGTCTTGTACAACGAATATTATCAAAAGTTTCCTCTAAGTTCGTAGGTATCACGAATATCTCCTTGTTTTTCTTGATACGTCTTCCAATATTAACCTTAACGCCATGATACCGGTATTTCCTACACCCAAACTTATTTTCATCTAATAATATCTCATTTTCTATTCATTCTTCTGTATGTTACCCCAATTATGTAAGACTTATTGAGCGATAGTTTTCAAATTCATGAATTATTTTTTCATGAAAATTCGTTGAAATCTTTTCTCTCTCTTCTTTTTCGCAACATTTAGACATCATCTGAAATATTCTGTTTTTCTTCCGGAGATTACCTTACTGAGTTCTAAAGTTATGTTACATCCTATTCTTTAAACAGGATTTTCTACAACAGCCTTTTTAATATCTTCATCTCCGTCGAGTATATTATTGTTCAAGAAATTTGCCTTCATACAGTTTCTACGTGTGTGATATTTTTTGTTGCCATAGGCTCCTTCAATGTTCACGCATCTTTTTTCATTCCTCCAAAATTCGTTTAATTACTCTTCTTGTGAAATTTTGCGTATGTACTTGCACTGCTGTGGTTGGTAAAGGCTTTGTTTCTACTCTTAACAAAACTATTTTTGCTGAACTATTCGTTACAACTCATTTGATTCCCTGGCTTCTTCTTCATTATAAATCCACGCCTGTAATCCCGTTGATAGCTTCCGTGCTGATTGAGCTATATTCCTCAGACCAGAAATTCTTCGCGTACTTTATTTAATCTGATTTATTCCAACAATCTGTAACTGAATTCGGTTTAGCTCTCTTTTTAAGCTCTAACCTATTTGCCCTGTGCAGACTTTTAACATCCTACGCTCACACTCTTAGAACGTTTCTATCAATTGGAATGACTCCTCTGTGAGCAGTCCCCATCCGTATATCAATTTAAGGGGCTATATTACCTCCAAAATGTGTTAGCTGGGAAGAAGCCATAATTATTTATGAATTTTGATATTACTACATAGTATCTGGGTATCCTGTTGGGTCTTGCATTGTGTATGCCAATGCAGTTAATCATTTTCAGTTAATTTGTATTTAGGGGGCGTTTCAAATCGCCTGGTTAACTTTTTACGTCAGATACAGAATCAGTGAACTTTAAAACAAAATGTTGTGGACCGCTGATGTAATGAAGTTCAGAAAAGAGGAGGGATGAATCACAATATTAAAGGAAGCGTGGTAATTGTTTTGGTATCTCTATCAATAGAGTATATTGCAATTACTATATTTGATATAAATTTCATGTAGAGACATAAACTTTATGTAATTTTGTTATATAATAAAGTTAAATTCTACTTCTTTGTTAAAGTAAACCAGTGTGGTCTTACAACCTGGAGAAAATTTTTAGATCTGCAGCACATATGTCTGGGTCTACAGCTTAATTGGAATCCGAACCACGAATCGTACAGGCATACTCACGCGATGAAAGCAAACCCCCAGAAATACCTGGCGCAGGCGAGATTTGAACACAGGACCCTGAATTTAGTAGGCGAGCATCTTAACTAATGAGCAGGCCGACCGATCGCTTTTGGAGTGAGTACTGCGTATTATGTCACCCGAAATCCTGCTCCTTGTTCCATTTAACCTAATTAATCCCAGCAATAACATTCGAATGTTATTAAAACTTGAAATATTCAACGCTTTGCTATTATGAATGAAGAACAAAGGCACAACGCCCATAACAGACGACCATTCTGTTACTGGTGTCTACCATAATTGTATTCAAGAAACAAACAGAAAACACTATGTAATGAGGCCACAGAGAAACGAAACGATTACAACCTGTCTCTACTGTCTTTTGATTGTTGCATTAGATTTCATCCTTCACTTCGACGAAGTTATTATAGCATGACAGGTAGGAAGTAGATGTCTGAGATGGGATAACGACCCAGTGGTAGGATACGGTAGTGTAATCGCTGCTATTTGTATAAAAGAGGTTTTAAATTAAAAGACAAAATTAGTTACTTTGCTGGAATGTTTCATTTCCGGTGACACTAACATCATTTCGATACAACCACACCACGCAATCAAACGTGCGTAGCCGGAAGGAAACCTACTTTGTCGTACGTGGCAAGCAATGACGCCACAACTTCCGTGGCCGGTCAACGAAGACCTCGCAATCTCGTAGCTTGCGTGTCTTTACCAGCAGTTAAGGTGTCTCCGCGATAAAAAATATCTGTTTGTAAACGTTGTTTCGTATATGTCAACTAATCCTTGATCGTCATTCCACGATAAGCTTTAGTTCTCCATTGCAAAGTAAAT
>JARYHS010011897.1:0-89574 GCA_031002005.1 Vandiemenella viatica
AAGTTTGTGCTTCTATGTCTCCTAATCCTCTCACTGTGGCTTGTACTAGGAATCAAGTTTGTGCTTCTATGTATCCTTATTCTTCCACTATGGCTTGTAGTACGAATAAATTTGGTGCTTCTATATCTCCTTATCCTCCCACTATGGCTCGTAATAGGAATCAAATCGGTGCATTCTTTGGTTCCTTATCCGCCCACTACGGCTCGTAGCAGGAATCAAGTTTGTGCTTCGATGCTTCATTATCCTCCCACTATGGCTCGTAGTAGGATCCAAGTTTGTGTTTCTATGTCTCCCTATCCTCCTACTATGGCTCATAGTAGGATCGAAGTTTGTGCTTCTATGTCACCTTATCCTCCCACTATGTCTAGTAGTAGGAATCATGTTTGTGCTTCTATGTCACCTTATCCTCCCACTACGGCTCGTAATATGAATCAAGTTTGAGCATTTATGTCTCCTGATTCTCCCACTACAGGTTTTAGTAGGTATCAAGTTTGTGCTTCTGTGGCTCCCTTTTTTCCCACTACGGATTGTAGTAGGAATAAAATTGCTGCTTCTTTGTTTCCTTATCCTCGCACTGCAACTCGTATTAGGAATCAAGTTTGTGCATCTACTTCCCCTTATCCTCTTACTACGGCTCTTAGCAGTAATCAAATTGGTGCTTCTATGTTTCTTTATCCTCTCACTATGGCTCATAGGAGGAATCAAGTTTGTACTTCTCTGTCTCCTTATCCTCCCACACAGCTCTTCGTAGGTGCTTCTATGTAACGTAGGAAGCATAGTTTGTGCTTCTATGTAACCTTATCGTCCCACTATGGCTCGTAGTATGAATGTAATTGGTGCTTCTATGTCTCCTTATCCTCCCACTATGGCTCCTAGTAGGAATCAAGTTTGTTCATCTATGTCTCCTTATTTTCCCACTACAGCTTATAGTAGGTATCAAGTTTGTGGTTCTGTGTTTCCATATCCTAGCACTACGGATCCTAGTAGGAATCAAATTGATGCTTCTTCGTTTCCGTATCCTCCTTCTACAGCTCGTAGTAGGAGTCAAGTTTGTTCTTCTACATCTCCTTATCCTCATACTACGGCTCGTAGTGGGATTCAAATTGGTGCTTCTAAGATTCCTTATCCTCCCACTATGGCTCGTAATAGGAATAATGTTTGTGCTTCTATGTCTCCTTATTCTCCCACTGCAGCTCTTAGTAGGTGTCAAGATTGCGCTTCTGTGAATCCTCATCCTTCCACTACAGATCGTAGTGGGAATCAAATTGGTGCTTGTTTGTTTCCTTATCCTCCCACTACGGCTCGTATTAGCTTCTACTTCTCTTTATCCTCTTACTTCTATTCGTAGCAGGAATCAAATTGTTGCTTCTATGTTTCCTTATCCTCCTACTATGGCTCGTAGTTGGAATCAAGTTTGTGCTTCTATGTCTCATCCTCCCAAAACAGCTCGTAGCAGGTATCATGTTTGTGCTTCTATGTCACTTTATCCTCCCACTATATCTCGTTGTAGAAAACAAGTTTGTGTTTCTATGTCTCCTAATTCTCTCACTGTGGCTTGTACTAGGAATAAAGTTTGTGCTTCTATGTCTCCTTATCCTCCCACTACGGCTCGTTGTAGGAATCAAGTTTGTGCTTCTATGGTTCATTATCCTCCCACTACGGTTCATAGTAGGATCCAAGTTTGTGCTTCTATGTCTCCTTATCCTCCTACTATGGCTCATAGTAGGTATGAAGTTTGTGCTTCTATGTCACCTTATCCTTCCACTATGGCTCGTAGTAGGTATCATGTTTGTGCTTCTATGTCACTTTATCCTCCCTCTACAGCTCGTAATATGAATCAAGTTTGAGCATTTTTGTCTTCTGATTCTCCCAATACAGCTTGTAGTAGGTATCTAGTTTGTGCTTCTATATCTCTTTATCCTCCCACTACTGCTCATAGTAGGTACCAATTTTGTGCTTCTATCTCACCTTATCCTCCCCCTACGGCTCGTTGTATGAATCAAGTTTGTCCTTCAATGTCTCCTTATCCTCCCACTACGACTGGTAGTAGTAATCAGATTGGTGCATCTTTGTTTCCTTATCCTCCAACTACGGCTCGTAGTAGGAATCAAGTTTGTGCTTCTAATTCTCCTTATCCTCTTACTACTGCTCGTAGCCGGAATCTAATTGGTGCTTCTAAGTTTCCTTATCCTCCCACTACGTCTCATAGTAGGAATGAAGTTTGTGCTTCTGTGTCTCCTTATCCTCCCACAACAGCTCGTAGTAGTAGGGCATGTTAATTTGGGAAGGCAAAAATAAAAATTTGTGAATTCTCTGAATGAGGGGGTCCAAAAACTTGCCGTTTTGATGTGTAATATCATAATTTAAAA
The DNA here is from genome assembly GCA_031002005.1 of Vandiemenella viatica. Lineage (NCBI taxonomy): Eukaryota > Metazoa > Arthropoda > Insecta > Orthoptera > Morabidae > Vandiemenella > Vandiemenella viatica. The sequence continues at coordinate 2,370 of JARYHS010011897.1, forward strand.
GAGTTTTCCTTATTCATAAAGATTTAGCTTGGTAAATTTGCGCTTGATTATAATCAGTATTGAAATTTCCGAATAAATAAGGGATAACTTAATATAAACTTCGAACAAAATTTCCTCAAAAAGTGGTTTAATGAACTCATACAATTGTATTTAAATTTTTCTTTATTATCAAACACTGAAAATACATTGTAAGAAAAGTTAAATGCTTCAACCAACAATATTCATCAAATCTTGCTTCGATTCATTCCTAGACATCATTCTTCTGCTTGCTTCCTGGCCTCTAATGAATCCTTCTCGTTTCTCATGAGTATATACTTTGCTAGAAGCCTCTGTTACTTGTTTCACACACCTCTCTATGGACTGTCCATGACATGGCCACTTTGGAACTTGCATTGGATCTTCAAGAAACTTTTTCATTTCTGATACTTTGAGTTTACAGGTGAGTGGAGGTTCATATACATTTTCTGACCAGGGAAGTTGCATTTGGATTTACTGCAAGTGTTTTCCTAGGCCGAACAGATAGGTCTCCTGGAGAATTATCATCTTCATTCCTTAATTGAATTATCTTCTGGACCCCAGCTTTTCTTTCTTCTTGGTCTTCTGAGCATAAAAGTGTCTGAAGCACCATTTCACTAAATGCAAACCACGAAGAACGTTGGATTGTTGGCAAAACGATATCTGCTACTGCCTTCTTCTGATATTTTAGAAGCTTCAATTGATAAAGAATATGGCGAGGTCCTTCCACCCAACAGAATTTTGATTTGATTGTAAACCAGCAGGGATAGTAAACACCAACAATGTATTCCACAATCAGTTGTAACTTCTTCAAGTTCTTGCCTTTAAGGCCATGTTTTGAAACCCATATGCGACAAATTCTATTTGCAGATGCTAACCACCGAGAGTGGCTTACGGGACCAATTTCTAATAATGCCAGATCAGTTGGAAGTACACCTGTCCTTATGGCCTGAGTTATCCTGTAACCATAAGCCTGATCTGTTGAGAGATCTTTGACAACAGCGTCACTCAATGAAACCAAAGATTCTGGAAAAGCTATTCTGACAAATGAGGGATTGATTTCAAGTTCTGTTGCAGCATCAAGCATATTGCCAATCTTACCACTCCACTTGTTGTTAGATAATTTTTTTCCATCCAACTCTGTGATCAGGTGCCGCAAAGGTAGCTCATTAGTATGAAGAGCACAAACCAACCAGATGAGTTTACAATTCAGCTTTACCTCAACCCAATGCATGACTCCTCCTTCCCATCCAGTGTTAACATTCGTTGAGTCACCACCAATAGCCTGCAAACTTTCTATCAATGTTGTTTTTCTTTAAAAAATCTACAAGATGGTTAGCAATAACTTCAGCAGGTTTCCTTTTCGTTAAGTCTTCGTGTGGAGTAAAATGGCAAAGATAACTTCCACCTGGCTCACTGCAAACAGTGTAATGCTCTTCTTTCACTATACCTGGAAACTGATGACTTGAGTTATCAGCTTGCAACAGAACTTTAGTGGAATCTTGGTGCCCATCAAAGAAGATACATTCAATATTGGCTGTCTGGCATTGAACATGGAATTCTTCATCAAGTGATTTCATAAATTTTTCTTGTGCCCTTTTTACTTTATTGTGATCAACCACAAGTCTCCTGTCTCTTTCAGTAATTAATCCAGCATCCAAAAATGCAGCTGTTGTTATGGCAGCTGTAGCACATAGACCAACACCATACCTAATACTTTGCAATGCAACATTGCGCAATGATAATGTATTATACCGACTTGTATTTGAATTAGAAGGTACATCAGACTCATCACATGGAATTTGCAAGGGATCTTCAGATAGCTCATCTGTAAAGTCAGTTAGCTCTTCATTTTCGTCGGAGAAAAAAACTTCGTTTGTTTGAAATGTTAACTCTTCCTTTCTTTTTTGCTCATATTCAGAAATTCTTCTTAATTCATCTTCTTGCCTCTTCTGCTTTTTAATTTGTCTTCTGTGCTCAGGTAGATCTGGTAATCCAATTTGATGCTGTCCAACAGATCCAACCTTCTCTCTTTGACTCTTAATAAACAGAAGTTCTTTAACGGGGATCTTCATATTCTTAGAACAAGAACAGGAGATGTGCACTTCATGTTTACAATCAGCAGCACCTGGACATCCACTCTCAAATTCTGAACATAGCTTGATCTCACACTTGCAATTGAGGATGTCTAAGAGCTTGTCTAACATTGCTATGAAAGCCTCTTTCACTTCTAGTTTTCCTCTGCCAAGTGATATGTTTTTGGCCTTTTCCCAGTTTTCTACTATCTTCTTCAGGACAGTGACTCTCGAATTGAAAATTGGTACCACAAAAGAGCTGTTTGCTCGCTCCCACTGTTCAATCACTTTTAGATAAATATCCTTTGCAAGATTGGCTGCTGGGTAATTTCTGATATTCTCTCTACTCTGCTCTCTTAGAACATCACGCAGAGTGGGTAGTTCGGAAGGCAGCATTTCTCGACCAGTTCCAATTAAATTACTCATGTGAGTGGATGGATGTTGCCAGTCTTGTCTTCCTTTTATTATCCATGGTTCCAAATTTTTATATATTACAAGTGGAAGAAATTATTCATTCCTGGAAAAAAAGAAGAAATATAAAATGTCACTATTTGTATGATATTATTAAAAATACACTCAGATGCAACTGTGTATTGCTCTGTTTAAAAACTTTTACAAGTGAAATAATTTTTTTTTTACAGATATTATAGTTTTATATAAGTATATTCTTAACCTTAGAGCTGAAGTAAAAACAGAAATAATGATAAGAAAGCACTTCTTCAGAGAAGACAGTTTGCTGCAATTTTTACACGAAACGGGAAAATGTCACGAAATTGAAGTAGCTATTTACCAATCAAACCAATGTAATTGCCAGTTCATGTAAATATATTTGTGAATAGCTAACCAAAACACAACTTTTTGACTCCCCTCATTGTTTGAAAAAGGAAGTCAAAAAATTCGACATGCCCTACTCCTCCACTCCTTTCAGCCATCCATCTCTTGGTCTTCCTCTGAGTCGTTTACCAAGCATCTTAATTTCGTGAATTTTTCATGGGATTCTCTGAACCTCCATTCTCTTTACATGTCCATACCATCTCAGTCTGGTCCTCTCTACCTAATCACTTCATTCCTTATCCTGTCCATTTTAGTAACTCCTATTCTACCTTTTAAAAACTTCATTTCACTTACTTGTATTCTGCTGATGTCCCGCTTCTTCATTGTCCATGTTTCAGCAGCATAAGTCAAGATAGGCACATAGTATGTGTGATAAATTACTCTCTTGCACCTCTGTGGCCCATCTTTATTCCATATCAGGCTCCTTAGAAATGCCTCTGCTTGTCTTCCTCTTCCCTTATCTCACCATCATTTCCTACACATTCCTGTAATACACTCCCCAAGTACTTGAACCTGCTTACCTTCTTTAGTTGTTCACCTGCCATCACAATTCCCTGGGTTATCCTTTTCTTCTTTCTGGTTGTTAGCATGTACTCACATTTCTTTAAATTTCAGGCCATACTCCTCCACACTGTCTGTCCATACATCCAACTGCCACTGCACTTCATCTTCATCACCTCTCCAGATCATCAGATCATCCGCAAAAGCCATCACCTTCTTGGTTTCCTCTCCCATCCTCTCTGCCACCTTCTGCATTATCATCCATGATTACAATAAAGTGATAGAGCACTTCCTTGTTTTAGTCCATTCCTTTGTTTCAGCCAATCTGTTCTTGCTTCCACCATTTTCACATAACTCACACTTCCTCGCTACAGTTCCGTCACTCTCCTGACGGTTTCTGTTCTCCAAGGCCTTCCTACCTTACTCCTACGTACACAGTTTTGGGGTATCTGACACGGCTACCTCTTTCTTTTGCAGAGATCTGATGAAGCTGGAGGACGGTCTGGGTGAGAAGGTGCCGATGGCGCTGAACCTGGTGGCCACATTCGTGAGCAGCGTGGTGCTGGCGCTGGCTCGCGGCTGGCTGCTGGCCCTCGTCTGTCTGTCCGCCCTGCCACTCACCGTGCTGTCGATGGTGCTGGTCGAGGTCGTCACGTCCCGGCTGTCGCAGAGGGAGCTCTCTGAGTACGGCAAGGCGGGCGCCGTGGCGGACGAGGTGCTCAGTTCTATCAGGACCGTCGTGGCATTTGGCGGTCAGCAGAAAGAAACAGACAGGTGAGCGCTGGACGAGGCAGCATCGGTACGAACCCTACTGCGTAAAACATTATCAGATTTACGACTCGAAAGTGTGTCGAGTGTCTCGTTTATAAGCTGCTGTCATTTCTGCTTGTATACAAAACTGAGGATTTCAACTGAATTTAATTTAACTGCGACAGAGTGCGCCCTCCAATGGCAAAACCCATACACAGCATTTTCCCGAATTCTGCACCCATCTACTGTTTTCCTCTACAAATGTCGCCATTAAATTCTTTGGGCATTTTTGGTAAATAATTCATCATATCTCTGAGTAATTAATTCCAATCCTTGACCACCCATACCTACAACAGAGAATCTTACCACACCCTTATTCCTGACACTAAGTGGCAGCTTGTGCTCATTTTTCACTTCCATTCAAATCTCCTGATTCTTCTACCGATATCTTTCCACGTCTCATCGCCAATAGATGCCTTGTACACTCCCGTATCTCTCTTCACCCTCCTCCTGTCTTCGAATAAATCTCATTCAATCCCTTTATCATATCTGTTACTGATTGTGTTCTGTAGAAATTTCTGGAGACAAATCTAGGAGCCCTTCTTAGCAACCACACCAAGTCCTGTATTTGATACTCAAAATGAGGGTCCCAAACTACACCACTGGTCTGACCAAAGCTTCTGTAACCAAATTCACTAACTTCTCTGGTACTTTCTCTCATCACTCTCTCCAACATGTGAATGATTTTGAAACCTTTTCCTGCTACCTGTCCAATGTGTCCTGCCCAGTTAAGCTGGTTACCAAATGCATTGCCAAGGTATTTACATCTAAAATCTTTCCCAACCTTATAATCATAATAAACCTTTAGTTTTTATCTGTGTATCTAATAAGCTGACTCTTCTTTGCATTTATCTTCATCCCATGTTTAAAAACCCAACTAGATATCCTTTCCAGATCATCCTGTAGCTTTTTACAGTACTCTACCATTTTGATCCTTTTATATAGCATTATTTCATCTGCAAACAATCCAATTTCTTATAGTAAACCATCAACACAATTATTCATTAGAATAATAAATATCAATGGTTCCAATATGCTACCCTTCGGCACTCCCATTTTTACTTTCACTTCTTTTGATACTGCATTTTCTACCCTAACTTTTTGTTTTCTGTCTTTTAAAAATTCTTCTACCCAGCAAATCACTTTCTAATTCACTCCAATGGTTTTTACCTTATTTACAACCATTTTAGGCTCACTCTGCGAAACATCTTTGACAGATCTAGTGCTACACTATCAATTTGGCCTCCCTTGTCCATTTCATCTGAAATATCTTGCATATATCCCACCAACTGAGATTTGCATGAATATCCTTGCCTGAACCCATGTTGCCTGCTTGAAAACCACTTACGTTCCTCACATGTATTTCTGTTGTGGTTGCATGTCAATCTTTCCATTAATTTACCTACCACTGATGTCAAAGTGATTGGCCTGTAATTCTCAACTCTATTTCTCACCCCTCCTTTATGTGCCAGTACCACTATCACATTTTTCCAGTTCTATGGTAAGCAGCAAGTATCCAGACTCAATTTAAATAATATTTCAAGATAAGGTACAATGTCACATTGTGCTATCTAAAGATAGACATCTGTAATAATATTATCTACACCGGTCCATTTATGTTTTATCAGCTTTCTTAATTCCTTCATGATATCCTCAGCATGAATTTCAAATTTTTTGGTCTGCTCATTTCTGTGTGTGTTGTTAAGCTCATTCTCTGATTTAGACCCTCCTGTTTTTGAGTCATTGTGTAACGCGATTCGTAGTATGTAACGATTTATTATATGGACTTTTACAGGTTCGTTACTAACAGTCAGTCGCCACCCGGTATCCGGCGAGATAACCAGGCTTGTCGATACAACCCTTATCCCTGGTTATCTATTTCTAAAGAAAGTTTAAGCGCTAAACTTCAAACTGTTTATTTAAAATACACAAAGCCAGTCCAGTACCAGTCTCACATTACAAAACAATAAATCAGGCATCGTCCAACTTCAACGAAAATTACAGGTTAGCAGTTAGAACGCAAACTCATCAATACAATGGTTATAATTCACCTACTGTCCAATCTCGGCTAATACGCTACTTTAAAGCACTGCAATGCGCGACACATGTTGAAATACACATTCCTAATGAGCAACACGTTGCGCGACCTTCTCCAATGGTTGCCGGCTTCATACCTCCCCTATCATGGCGGTCTGCTAGATAGCTCGACCTTACAGCCAATCACAGTTCTTTTCGTCGCCAATGATCCTGCTGAACAATCATGTGTTTCCTTGTTACACTCCTTACACCAAAGACCATCCCTCAGTGTAAGCTGACCACTCCTTCTTTCATTTACTGATCAACACTCTCGTTACAACCCCTCCCAAATGTCACTTGTTTTTGGAGTTGTAACTTCAAAAAATAGGGGCATTTTTCTGTCAATTTGCAATGTCCCTCCTCATTGTCTTTTTTCCTGTCTATTTTGATCTTAGTAAAATTACTTTAACATATTCATAGTACAATCTCCTGTTTGTGGCTGGTACTGGTTGCTGGTACAAAGATTACATACAATCACTTTCTTTAAAATAAATTGAATGTTCATAAAAATAATCACACAAATTTGTACATTGTCACACAATTACAAGGAAAAAATACTCTTATTACAATAACACCAGTCCTGTCATGGACAAAATTAAGAACATTTCTTGGAACATTTACATTATAATACATACCACATTAAAATATTATTTAAAAGTAGTAAACATTTACAAACTTACAATGTGAAAAAAAAACCTGAATATTCACACATCTCTCAAGTAGTGATATTATCCTCACCTTTTTCAGTCAAAAATGGTTTCAAATGTAGGTAGGTACAGGATAGGGGGAAAATGGGTGTGTAGGGAAATTGCCACCGGAGCCTGTGCTCCATTGCAATTAAATGAAATTAAAAAAAAATTAAATCCCAGACATTGTATTGTCCTTTTACAACCTGTGATTTTGGGTCCACAACTACATAAGCATTGGCATTGTGGACCTCACTGACCTGATACGGTCCCTCATATCGCGGTAAAAATTTTCTTATCTCGTTGTTTACGGCGGACGACTTATGGTGTGTCCTGATAAGAACTAAATCTCCCGGTACGTAATTGGTAGGCATAAGACTTGCATCATGTTTCATCTTTCTGTGCAGTGCTTGTTTATTAATGGTTGCCGGCTTCATACCTCCCCTATCATGGCGGTCTGCTAGATAGCTCGACCTTACAGCCAATCGTCGCCAATGATCCTGCTGAACAATCATGTGTTTCCTTGTTACACTCCTTACACCAAATACCATCCCTCAGTGTAAGCTGACCACTCCTTCTTTCATTTACTAATCAACACTCTCGTTACAATTGTCCCTAATGCTTTCACTAAAACAGTTACTTAAAATCTCTCTTTCAAATCCTCAGTAACTGCTTCTCCATCCTTGTCCATAAGCGTCTCAACACCCTCCCTTCCCCTCAGTTTTCTAACATAGCCATAGAAATTTCTAGATGTGTCAGTCAGTGGTCCTCCTGCACTGACAATACTCTTCATAAACCCATCTTTAGCCACCTTCTTAGATATTATTAAGACCTTGTTTAGTTTTTTTAAATATTCCCTAATATCCTGCTGTTTCTTAACTCTGTTATGTTCTCTTTTTACCAACCTCTTTAACCTCCTTACCTCCCTATTATAGTACACAGGTTCTCTACTTCTCTTTATTTTGTGTTTGGAATAAATTTTCTTCCCCCTTTCTTATGATCTCCTTGAACTCTTCCTGCCGTGACTCTACTGTACTTGCGCCTACCTTCCATTTGCTGATACGTTCTCTGAAATAAGTTTGAAATCTGTGCCTTTTTATAATTGTAGCTATTTTCCCCTTCAATTTTGGCTGCTGGTTCACTGAATCCTCTAATATCCATTAGAACTGCTTCATGATCACTTATTCCTTTGGTTACTTGGCACCCTACAAGGTTGTCATCTGGCTTTATTAGGAATATATCCAAAATATTTTGTCCCCTAGTGTTCTGCTCTGCCACTTGTTAAAACCTCCTTCAGTTATTAGAGTATTTACAAAAATCTGTTCCCTTGTGTTATTAATCTTATTTCCTACCAAATTTACACCTGATAAATTAAAATCCCCGCCAATAATGACCATTCTATTCTCTCCTCTGAAATTTGGGTATGAATTTAATTTCTCCCCAAGAGCCTCATCTTCATCTGTCATTCTTCCACTGTGGTAAGCAGCCAACCCCAGAAATCTACCCCCAAGTAATTCAAGGTCATGGTCTATGAACACTAGAGAACTATAGTAATCTTTGCTAACTAGTATGAAAACTCCTCCATCAATTGCTCCTCTCTCTGCAGTACACTCTGTAACCATCAGGGAAAACCTCACTGTCTAGTACTTCTTCTTTTAACCAACTCTCTACCCCAATTATTACTTGTGGTTCATGCATCTCTATTAAGTTTGCAAATTCAATTACTTTGTTTGTTATACTTCTGCATTTCACCAGTAACACCCTTACTACTGGCTTTATGTTTTCAGCATTTACCTCCTTCAGTTACCATCAAACACGGTGATATAAAGGTTTGGTTGTAAATCATTATCAAAAGTTGTGGATGGGTAGTGTATTGTGACTGTTGCTATTATTTATTTTAATGAATAACTATGTTGATGGTTAATAGTCAGGATATAGATTGTTTGTAGTTGACTTAATGGTATAAAATAGGATGAAAATAAGAGAACATTCTGAACATAAGCAGTGTGACACGGATAGAATATCTAGCTGGGTACGTCAATATGGGATCAGGATAAATGCCAAGAAGAATCATTTTATCAGGTACCCAGCGAAAAAAACTGGGAGGAACACATTGGACAGGTGGTAGGGAAAGGTTACAAATTCCTTCATTTACTGGAGAGGATGATGAGAGGATGTATCAGAGAAGTTAGGGAACTGGATTACAAAATTTTGGCCAGACCCACTGGTTGAATATGGTGGTGTAGTTTGGAACCCACACTTTTAGTATTAAGTACAGTAATTCGAGTGTGCGCAAATAAGAGCAGCTAGATTTGTTTCTGGAAATTACTGCAGGACCCAGTCAGTTACTGATATGATAAAAGAGCTGGAATGGGAGTAATTGGAGGACAGGAGGAGGGTGAAGAGAGTGCTGGGAATGTACAGGGCATATCTTGGTGATGAGGTTGGAAGGATATTGGTTGAAGAATTAGGAATAATGCATGGAATAGAAAATTTCTTCAGCTGAAATCAGTAAGCAGCAATAAGACAAAAGATGATAGAAAATATGCTGTGATGCTATTAGACTTGTACTATTTTCTGTCACTTTTGGATTTTCTATTTTTTCTGTGATATCTTGCAGGGCTTTTGAGCTGCAAGTATAACATAACAAATTCAGTTCCATCCTAATTATAATTAAGCTTTGTTTTAAACAGTTACAGCCATTTCATTAATGTTTACACCTCCTGAATCGTCATGTGTTCATTCACTCTCCTACATGGCAAAAAAAGGGACATCCAAAATATTGTGTTCGCCTTTTTTATTTCGTTACAACTGTCCGGTCTTCAAAGATATCTTATTTTGTTTTCATACTGCTTTGATGAATTTTTGTTTTGTGATCATTAATTGATTAATAAGTGTGAGACGAAGAATCAAGATTTCGTATTAACTGTACTTCTCTTTGCTTGAGAAGAGCACAGTGACTTTCCTGTAGGGCAGTACACAATCTTTTAAGATGCTGTGCCATAAATTTTTAGTTTTTGTTTAACTACTCATTTTATCACAGCCCATTCATTAATTAAAATGTATTGCTTTTATTAACCTGTTTAGTTTCTTTACTAAGCCGTGTGGATGTAAGTTTCATATATTTTTTCAGAAAATACAAACACGTTTAGGCCAGGAAAGCAATCACTTTGTGGGAAATCAGTTGTCTATGACACTAAGATAATGGGGGCAGGTGTGTGCATAGCAAAGTCACACAAAAGATTATCTTTTTTTTTTTATAGCTTTCCGTTTTAGAAACACTGACGTGTCCATTTCTTCACATTGACAGGTACAATGAGAAACTGATCTTTGCGAGAGACGCGAGCATCAAGAGGAACCTTGTGAACGGACTCGGCTTTGGGCTGATGTGGCTGCTGGTGTACGCGAGCTACGGGCTGGCGTTCTGGTTCGGTGTAGGACTCATCCTGGACGAGCGAGAACTCCCGGAAAGTCAGAGGACGTACGACGCTGCTACTATGGTGACGGTAAGGCTGTTGAAGAACCACATTGGCACTTAGACTAGTTAAATTGTATGGTGTTTTTTAAATGATGATATTTTAGTTTTTCTGCTGCTGTAAAAGTTTTTATGTTTCCAGCCAATCAGCCTTGTATCACAAAATTTATAATATTTTATAGATGTCTAAACAAAAGAAAATTGTAAATAAAATTATTTATTTGAGCTCCTGAAACCTAAATGCCAGTACTGTAAAAGTATTTTTGTCCTCATTCCAACCTGGGAACTTTTTGACCTGACGATATTTGACAACTCGGACACTGCGGTTCATCGCTTGAATATGGTAGTGTAGTATGGCACCCACATTTTGGGTATCAAATACAAAAGTTGTAGAAGGTGCAAAGAAGGGCTGCTAGATTTGTTTCTGGAAATTATCGAATAATGCAATCAGTTACAGATATGATAAAAGAGCTGGAATGGGAATCAATGCAAGATAGAAAATTACCAAAAATGGTGAAGCAGGTTAAAGTTTCAGTTTGTAGAGCGAAAAAGTAGGTAGGTGCAGGAAAGGGAAGAAAAATAGGTGTGAAGGGAAATTTCCACCAGAGCATGCACTCCATCGCAATTAAATTAAATTAAATTAAAGCAATGGTTCCTCTACATTTCCCATTGAGATCATTTTGTTTCCCAGCAAAGCCATAAAGCTTACAGTAATAATATTACCTGAACTGGATAGTGGTGAATGTGAAATTGCCATTCAGTACTGAAAATAAAATAGGATAAATCACCCATTACTTACCACAGAAGAATACAGGAGGGCTATTGAGACACAAAAAACAAACTACAAAATATTTTCGTCTGTGATGTTTATCATGTCAGATGCGAGACGTATGGCACGGTGAAGACATGTACACACCGGGACCTTATCACGTTCCTCGATGTTGACATTATGCTCAGGCAGGGTACTCTTCATACCTCTGTCCACATCAAACCAACTAATCTACAGCAATATCTACATTTCAACAGTTGCCACAAATTCCCTCCCCTACAGCCTTGCTATCCGTGGCAAACGTATCTGTTCTGATTCTGAATCCCTCTCCCAGTACTCCCAGAACCTATCCCAAGCCCTTATTTCCCGCTCCTACCCACCAGATCTTGTACACAAACAAATCGCGCATGCAATCACCCACCCTCCACATAACCACTCCCTCCCGGCTCCTCTAGCATCCAACCGTAGCCCTGTCTTTGTTCTCACCTGGCCTCGAATCCATCAATCGGATCCTACAACATGGACATGACTTCCTTCGCTCCTTTCCAGAAATGCGCACTCTCTTGCCAAAAATTCTGCCAACTGTTCCCTGTACTTGTTTCAGCAGACCACCTAATGTCAGAAACATCTTGGTTCACAAATACCCTCCATCTGATTCCCCTAAAACACCTTATGGATATTTCCCCTGTAATAGACCTCGCTGCAAAACCTGCAACATGCATCCTCCCACTACTACATTTTCCAACCCCGTCACAGGGGAAACCTTCCCCATGACTGGACATGCCACATGCTCCACTACGCACATCATATACCAGGCAGCGTGCCACCATTGCACGAGTTCCTATATAGGCCTGACTACACGACAACTCTCGACCAGAATGAATGGCCACAGACAAACAGTCCACACCCGCAATTTATATCTGCCATTACCGCAACATGCTAACTACCACAATTCCAACAACTTCAATGAATGTTTCACCGTGACAGCAATCAGAGTTTTCCCCAAAACCACCGTCGCCTCAGAACTTCGGAGATGGCAACTTGCTTACCAAAATATCCTGGATACCAGACACCCATCCAGCCTCAATGACCGATAAAATTCCTTTATTTAACGCATCACTCATTATTATCAGTATTAGCATTATTGTCATTTAACTAACTAAATGTTTGTTTTTGTTTTCATCTTCCCATTCTGTACCCTTTCGATATATTACTACTTCTATCACCGTCTGCGATATATATACAGTAGAACTCCAACTACCCAAACTCCAATTATCCGAATCGCTGATTATCCGAATCCTTTTTTTAATTAAGATGGAAAAGTACTGTGAAAAAGTTTCCCCTCTTTTATAAAAACCAACCCTAAGCTTGGATGCCTGCAGCATTGTTTGCAGAGTGGTACAGAGAAATTTTCATTCCTGAAGTGAAAAAGCACCAAAAATCTCTTGAAAAAGAAGGAAGTAAAGTGCTTTTGGTTGTTGATAATGCACCAACTCATGCCACCGAAGAAGCTTTGGAAAGAGGGAATGGCCAGTTTGTAACAACCTTTTTACCACCAAATGTCAAAAGCTTGTTGCAACCAATGGACCAGTCTGTTATCAAAGCCATGAAACGCCATTACAGAAGGCAACTTTAAGGAAACTTTTGGTGGAGGGCGATGACAAAGAATGTGTGTTGGCTAAACACAAAAAAATAAATTTGAAAGATTGCACTTACATGGTGGTGGAAGCTTGGAGCTTGGTTTAGGCAGTCACATTAAGAAATGCTTGGAACAAGTTGAAAGGCATACCAGCTGAAGAAGAGAAGGATAAGAAGAAAAAGGAAAAAGAAGCTCAAGAAAAAGAAATGAGAGAGACAGAAGAAGATGTGGATGACATGTCACTTGAAGAATTCAGAAACATTCTTTTGAAAATTCCTGGATGTTCAGAAGTTAGTGCTGAAGATATAGATTCGTCAGACCGTGGGTATGAAATTCTAAATGATGATGAACTAATTGAAAGAACTAAGTGAGAGAAGAAAGTGTCGAGGAAGAAGTTGACCTTAATGTCGAAGTTGAAACAGACACGGGACCATCAGCGTTGATGTGAATGGAGCGTCAGTCTGAGTGTGACCACATCCAACGTCTCACTGTCAAGCGGATGAATACAGTCAAACAGCTCACTTTGACCGAGATGTTCAGTATATACGTACATACTGTACTAATGTAAAGCACTTGTAAGTACGCTTAACATGTAAAAGTGTTGCCTTTTCATTAATTAATTAAAAGCTGTTTTCCTCCCATTATCAACATACATCCAATAATTAATTAAAATTGACCCTTTTTCTGAAAAAATCCAACTATCCAAATTTCTGATTATCGGAATGGGGTTCGGTCCCAATTGATTTGGATCATTGGAGTTCTACTGTATTTATATATAACATCTCAGTCCCACCGCCATATTGATAATCCACTCAGTCATGTAGGACAGTTCAGTGTGTGCACACTTCCCGAACAACATGACTCATTCTCTTTAACATGAAGAAGGTTTAAGACCAAAATATTGTGTAATTTTTTTGTGTTCGTGATATATATGCTTCTCCTGTCGCTGCCTTCAACTTTGGTGAGTGATGAGTCATTTTCCATTTCCTTGTCATTTATATTGCAAAAGCTGTTTCCTTTTTCCTTTGTTTAATTACACTCCAGCTCCTTTATCATATCAGTTACTAATTGTCTTCTACGGAAATTTCCTTAAACAAATCTAGCTGCTCCCCTCCAACTCTTGTATTTAGTACCCAAATTTTGGGTCCCACAGTACATAACATATTGAAGGAAAGGTCTGACCAAAGTTTTGTTACCCAATTCCCTCGTTTCTCTCGTACATTCATTCCCTCATCACACTTTCCAATAAATGAAGGATTTTAAAACCTCTTCCAATCACACTCTAATTGGGTTTAGTGCCAAATGTTATGCCAAGATGTTTTCACTTAACATCTTCAACAAGCAAGTCCTTTTTCACTCTAAAATCGCAACAACAAAAAATCATTGTTTGTAATCTGTGTATATAATAAACTGGCTCTTCTTGGCTTTCCATATTGTCCTACCCAGCCAACTGTTCACTTGCCTTCTCCATCTTAATCCTATTTAAGAGATTTAAGTGTGTAATTTGTACGTCAAAAGATTTAATGTTCTTTAAAATTTATGATACCTACATGTAAACCCATTAATTAAATTGTTTTCTGTCACATTTAACTATTTCAAAATTAGGTGTTCTTCGGTGTAATGATTGGCTCGTTCACGTTCGGCATGGCGTCACCTCTGATCGAGGCCTTCTCGATAGCGAAGGGAGCGGCCGCTAAGGTCTACGCGCTCATCGACCGAGAGTCGCCCATCGACAGCATGGCCGACGACGGCGAACGACCGCAAGAGGTCCGCGGAACGATCACTTTCAGGGACGTTCACTTTGCGTATCCTTCACGGAAGGATGTGCCCGTAAGTACCCGTGTTTCTCAAAACATTTTTTTATTATTTGCTGCTTTTTTTATGCATATTTCATCACAGTACATCACCTTCAGCAGAATGAAAAATTAAAATCTAGTAAAAAAGTGGTATTTTGAAAGACAAATACATAAATATCACGAGGAAAGTCTTTCACATGGTCAAAGGTGCCACAATTAGAAATTATACACAAACAAGGTTTTGAAAATAAGGATCACCTTTAATGGTCACGTGTGACAAGTGACACCAGCACGACTGACAAACATACTCCTTAATTATTTTCTGTACAAGGTGACATGAAATAATGAAGAGGGCCTGGGATGGAAAGTGATCTGCAGGAAATCAGGACCACAAGCATAGACTTCAGAGAGAGTGATTGCCTTATTGAAACAGATTGGACCATTGATATTCATTATTCTAATGAATGATTGTGCTGATGGTTTGCTATCAGAAATTCTATTGCTTGCAGATGATATAATAATGTTATATAATTGGATCAAAATGGTAGAGGACTTTAAACGGCTGCAGGGTGATCTGGACAGGATATCTAGTTGGGCTGATAAGCATGGGATAAAGATAAATGCAAAGAAGAGTCAGCTTATTATATACACAGATAAAAATCTAAAGGTTGATTATGATCATAAGGTGGGGAAAGAATTTCTTGTTGAAGACTTTGAATGTAAATATCTTGGAATTACATTTGATAACAAGCTTAACTGGGCTGGACACATTCGATAGGTAGTAGGGAAAGTGTAACAGCCCTCATACCTGAATTTTGAATAGTATTGTACTGTATGAAGTATTTGCAGTGAGCTAAAGTTTGCTTGAATATGATCTGGTATGTTTGTTTTGTAATTTCTTGTAAATCAGTGTATATTGACTTTGTTTTATGAAAGAAAATTATTTAAAGTCCATTTAATATGTTTAAGAACCGAATGGTGCAAGAGAATTTCTTAAATGTTTGTAATTCCATGTATTAATGCAAGTTATGATGTCTACAGGACAATTTTCTACAGTTTGAGATGATTTCTGCAAATAATTTTGTATTTAATTATCTCTATTTACCATTTCATCATTTTGTAATGTTGTTAAGTAATTTTGTATTAATTCCTATTGTTTTTAATATGTTTGATTGTTTGAGTGATTATTAATGTTCGAGAAATATCGGGCGGATGCCTTTGAAGAATTCTCGTAATTTCGATAGAGACTATATAAACAGATCGGCTGGACAGAGTTAGTTAGTTGACATCATTCAGTGTTACAGAGAGTTTCATTTAGTTTCACAGAGATTTTATTTGCAACGGCTCAGAAGTGCATCTCTGTATTGTATCTATGCTTGTGAATATCGCTGACTTCGTTTTGAAAACAATAAACAAATCTTCAGCATAACCATCGGGTGGACTTTTTAATTAATCAATATATATAAATTAAAACCACCGAAGAATGTAATAAAAGGTTTCAAAATTCTGCACTTTTTGGAGAGAGTGATGAGCGAATGTACAAGAGAAGTAAGCAAATTGGGTTACAAAATGGTCAGACCATTGCTCAAATATGGTAGTGTAGTATAGGACCCACATTTTGAATATCAAATACAGGAGTTGCAGAGGGTGCAAAGAAGGGCTGCTAGATTTCTTTCTGGAAATTTTCGCAAAACGCAATGAATAACAGATATGATAAAAGAACTGGAATGGGATTCATTTGAAGACAGGAGGAGGGTGAAGAGGGTCATGGGAGTGTACAGGGCATATACTGGCGATGAGGCATGGAAACATATTGGTGTAAAGATGACCATGACCACAAGCACTCTATTTCAGGCACATGGCTGTAGGAAGCTTGTCGTTTTAGGTAAGGGTGTCAGGGATTGGAAAAAGTTACCAAGAGAAATGATTAATATTTTATCAACAATGTTGATAGAATTAAAGTTATAAGGGAAAATGTAGGTGGGTGGAGGAAAGGAGAAAATGGGTCCATAGGAAATTGCCACTGGAGCACATGCTCCATTGCAGTTAAATTTAAAACCTTAAGGGTTTCCCTCCAGAAACTGTTCTCTTGGGCAACAGCAGGGGTCAGTTCTCTGAGTTATATCTGAGACTAGCCTCTACCCTTGAACTTTCTGCTGGCTACACAATCACAAAACTGTGTGTGAGTGGCATCTTAGGGCATTACGTAAGTGACCGTGGCTCTGCCTCTTCCGTCGCTGTGAGGGAAGCCCCACTGATTGTCTGGTGCTCCCTCTAGGCATTGGCAGACAGTTTGGATGGAGTGTGGAGTATACAGGGTGAGATGTAGGGAGGTTATATTTATAGAATCTTCCAATATATGAGGCAGATAATTGAGGACGTGGGTTGTAAGGGGTATGTAGAAATGAAGAGGTTAGCACAGGATAAGAAGGGATGGAGGATTGCATCAAACAAGTCCAAAAAAAAAAAAAAAACCTACAACACTGTGTCTTTTGCAAAAATTCTACTTGTAAATCAGTTTTCATTAGAATAATAAACAGAAGTGGTCCAGCTCACTCGCCTGAGGCAATCCCGCTCTTTCTTCAATTCCTTTGATACAATGTTTCCTATCTTGAATTTTTTCTTCCTGCCACTTATGAATTTCTCTATCCTCCAACACATATTCTAATTCATCCCATTCGTTTCAACCTTCTCGACTTCAATTTTATGGCTCACTCAGTGAAATATCTTGGAGAGATTAAATTCTACACTGTCAGCTTGTCTATATGTTGCATGTAACCCACTAATTGAGATTCATGTGAACATCTGCTAACTTGCAGGCCTCAGAGACAATGCTCATGAGGTGGCATATTGAATTCCTATCAACTCATCTGGGACTCAGCTCTAACTACTATTCTATAATACGTTTGAAATTCAGAAGCAATACCATAATTTATTTATTTATCAATCTTGTTTCATGAATCCCTGCTTAGGGAGGACCTCTGGGAAGTGAAACATGTCAAGGTTAATACACCTACATACAATATGAGTCATAATCATAATGAAAAGAATTATATGTCACAAAGACAAATATGGAGAATAAAAATAAACATTAATTTTTACAACTAAATTTTGCAAAGGTCATAGTGAATGCAATTCATTATTTTGTTCAAATTCTTTAATGTTAGTAAATAATACAAACTTAATTTGCACAAAGTACATTCATTTAGTTATGGGCTAAAAAGCAATGGTTAAGTGTGAAAAAAATCTACAGCATGTCGCAAACTGCACGAAGCAGTTTCTTACTTGTGGAACTGCTAGTATCACTGTACGTCTTCACACTACCATTATGGCCGTAGTGAGTGCTGTTGCATTACCTACCTACTTGCTGGCTACACGTCTCTCCGTAGTGCTGAACGTACTTGTGGGGGATGTGTTCACCACAAGTAGACTGACAGAATTTGTTGCAATGCTGAAACAGTTTAGACTAGCACCAGATTACATCAGGGTCAGTTTTGATGTGGTCCTTCCCAATGCCACATGCTGACTTACTCCCTCTTCAAAAATAATAGAACTGTGTGAGGGGTCGCTATGGGTTTGACACTTTCTCCAGTGATAGCTACCATCCTCATGGAACATTGAAGTTGCTATGTCCTCACGGCGGCTGAACGTCACACGGCGGAAAGGCGGTCCACAGGAGATGGTCACGTGCAACTCGAAATAGGCCAAGGAGCAGGCCGAACGTGATCCAAAGACGCGCACTGGCAGAGTCTGACGTGTGGTTCACAGAGTCCGAAGAGAGTACCGAAATGTAGCCAAGAACAAGCACTGTCAAGAGTCCGAGAGGCGATTCACAGAGTCCAAGAGAGAGTACCGAAAACGTAGCCGAGACGAGCACTGTTAAGAGACCGAGAGGCGAATCACAGTTGGACGGAGACACGACCGAAAGCGCAGTGAACACCGAACTGCCGAGTGGAGCTGCGCTGGCTGTATTTATATGCAGCGGGTTGGCTCCGATTGGCCGCGGCAGCATCTATGACGTGGTGGCGCTGGTTGGTCTACTGCCAGCGCTGTCTATATGCTGTCCACATCCATGCCTTCTACCGGGGATGCGGCGATGTCGGGACGGGATACCAGAGACGGATGTATCACTGGAAAGTGCAGAGCTGAAACTGAATTGTTGTTATAGATAAGTGTGCCGTGTGACCACACGGAAGGAAAAAATTAGACGATTTCCTTAACCGTCAGAATGAAATGAATGAAGGTATCAAATTTAGAATGCAAGTGGAGCAGGAACATTGTTGCCACATTTCTGGACATTTTGGTCGGTAAGAATTCAAATGGCACACTGTGACACAGAGTGTATAGGAAACCAACTTTCACCAACAGCACACACAGTTATCATCATCATCCCACTCGGCGCAGTTCAGTGTTATCAACCCCACTGCCCAGAGCAATCCGTGGTGCGAAAAGCCTTCCAGGGGAGCTTGGGATGATCGTGCACGTGAATGGATACAGCAAAGTGCAGAGCAACACGGCCTTTCGCAATAAAGAAAAGAGGGAGGACAGAAATGAGGATGCTAAGGTGACTGTTGGGTATTTCTCTGAAGGACAGACTTCAATGAAGAGATAGGGAAAATAGCTGCATTGGCTAGTATTAGTTAAGTCGTCGGAGAAGGAAGATGAAGGCGGTACTGTCTTGTTGTGAGAAAAGTTGAGGAAGAGCCAATCAAGAAGACATGGGTGATGCCTGTGAGAGGAAACCAGATCCAGAGGGAGATCAAGAAGGGCCTCACGAACTTAGGGCTGAAAGAAGAGGATGCTGTATACTTGGACGGGTTGAAGAAACTCATCAAGGCAGCCGACACCTGATGTTGCAAAAAGGTGGTGGTGGGGAAGGAGAAGAAGGAGAAGGCAAGAAATCAAGATGCCGAGCAATATGCCTTTTATCCATACGCTGAAGCAACTTCGGTAAAAGTCGATAGGTTGTTAGAGAAAGTAGGCGACAAGACATTTGTTCATCCATCCAGTAAGATACTGGATTTACTTTTTAGTGCAAGGGATGGCTTGTGTCACAGATAGCCTGGTAATTATACCATATCTTGCAAAAGTTGGCAGCATTACACTGGGCAGACGGTACGGTCAGTTTTTCGGCACTGCACGGAACACGCAATTTCGTGTGCCTGGGTCGAGTGATGAAGTAGGCGATTGCTTTTCACTACGTAGAGAAAAGACACAGGTTTGACTTTAAGGTGGCACAAATACTAGACCAGGCGTATGGCTACTGGGACGGCGTGAGTAAGGAGGCCGTCCTGATTTGTCTCACAGAAGACGTCGTAAACAGAGACGTGTCGTGTCAACTCCGGGCAGCACGGAATCCAATATTAGTCAGTTAATAGTGACGAGATAGCGTGGTGAAGATCATTCCAGAATTCTCTCCGATTGCCAACCGCCCTCCTACACGACATACATCCCCACCCCCCCTCTCACTCCACCGCCCACCTCGCCCCGCCGTGCTTCTGACTCCGCCACCTCTGCATGGATAGGTGTCCGACGTACGTGGCCGTGATGTCGCCGGCGTGGGCCGTGTGAGGGTGGTCACTCTGGAAGCCCGACTCTTGGGCAGGAGGTGAAATTAGAGAGTGATTTCAAATCTTCACATCAAGATGACACACTCTGCCAGTAGGAGGCTCGGGTTTCAAAATTCTGCATTTGTTGGAGAGTGATGAGGGGATGTACGAGAGAAGTAAAGGAATTGGGTTACAAAACTTTAGTCAGACCATTACTTAAATATGTTATTGTAGTGTGGGACCCACATTTTTGGTATCAAATAGAGGAATTGGAGAGGGTGCAAAAAAGGGCTGCTAGATTTGTTTCTGGAAATTACTACAGAACACAATCAGTAATAGATATGATAAAAGAGCTGGAATGGGATTCATTGCAAGACAGGAGGAGGGTGAAGAGGATCATGGCCTGTGTACAAGGTGTACTTTGGTGATGAGGCGTGGAAAGATATTGGTGTAAAAATTACAAGTATTGCATGGAAGGGAAAAGATGACCATGACCACAAGCTGGCACTCGATTTCAGGCACAAGGGTGTGGGAAGATTCTCTTTTTTAGGTAAGGGGTCAGGGATTGGAATGAGTTACCAAGAGAAATGATGAATAATTTACCAAAAATGTTGAAAGAATTTAAAGTTAAAATTTGTAGGGGGTAAATGTAGGTAGGTGCATAGAAAGGGATGGGTGTATAGGGCAATTGTCACTGAAGCATACACCTAGTGTTGTAAAAAAACGTTTTTTTTTTTCTGGGATGTGGTTTTTTTTTCAAAACTACTAAATTTCAAATTTTTAAGGCATTTATTGTTTAAAAATGACTGTTTTAGAGTTTATACTAAGTACTTATGTTAATTTTTAAATCTACTATATTTTTCTGGTTCAGTAGAAAAAAATACAAAAATATTGGCAACATTGACTAAAGTTTCTTTTACGAATGGGGACTTCCAGAAAAGGCTAGGTTGTGTGAGAAGGAATCCCTGTTGATTGGATTGATCCTCGCTATTTGAACTAGTGCTGCCATCCCTACAAATTTATCTGTAGACCTATGAATCTTTTAAAAAAAATAGGAATTTTAAATTTGTCTACGCTTTTTTTGCCTATTTTTATTACTTATTGTGCTTTCCTTATTTTCATATACTTGTTAGACTCGCAGCATATAGTGATATTGAGTCATTAAATTGTCAGTAATTATGAATTGTTTCCTTGCAACAGTTGGCGTAAACGATTGAAAACAAATAAAGCTCCTATTTTGTGTGATAATAGATTTAAATTCAAACTTAAAAGACTGCAATACAGAACTATCTTTATGCACAGTGTGTACTTTGCTCACATTTTAAAATTGCAATCTCAAAAGCTTTTGCATACAATACAACCAGTAAAAGAAAACGTAACTATTTCTAAAGATATGGATCTAGAGGAGACCCCCGCAGGGGCCTGGTACGCAAGTGCCAGGTACGGGATTGGAGAACCCACGGTGCCCGAGCTGGACCCCGCAGGGGCCTGGTACGCAAGTGCCAGGTTCGGGATTGGCGAACCCACGGTGCCCGAGCTGGACCCCGCAGGGGCCTGGTACGCAAGTGCCAGGTACGGGTTTGGCGAACCCACGGTGCCCGAGCTGGACCCCGCAGGGGCCTGGTACGCAAGTGCCAGGTACGGGATTGGCGAACCCACGGTGCCCGAGCTGGACCCCGCAGGGGCCTGGTACGCAAGTGCCAGGTTCGGGATTGGCGAACCCACGGTGCCCGAGCTGGACCCCGCAGGGGCCTGGTACGCAAGTGCCAGGTACGGGTTTGGCGAACCCACGGTGCCCGAGCTGGACCCCGCAGGGGCCTGGTACGCAAGTGCCAGGTGCGGGTTTGGCGAACCCGCGGTGCCCGAGCTGGAAACTTGTGAGCGCCGCAAGTTTCCCACACCGTAAACTCCTACCATGCTTCAACGACCACCGCAGCTGGAACGTTGTGTGCCTAGGAGAACGGGGATCTTGGCTTCATCGCCCAGATCGCGAGGACGGTACAAACCTCTATAAAAAAAAACCCTCAACCTCAAGGTCGGTCACGTGCTGAGGAGGTTGATGAGTGGTGAGGCAAACCACCCACTAACATGCAACCTCAGGGGCACCTGCGCACCCCTGTTGTATAAGCATTTCTTTTTTAAATGGTTTTTACTCGTGGGATCAAAATTCCTTCTCACAAAAAACCAAAGACCCCTGCGGCCCGGCTGTGTCGCAGGCAAATAAAAATACACCCAGTTCAAAAAAGCGGGCGAGGGTTGAAAGCCCTCCTCCTGAACAAAGTTACAGTCACAGCAAGGGTTTTCTAATAGATAACGCCTTCGTTATAATGACAAGGGTGGAGGGATCTTTTGAGAAGATCTCTCCATTTTATGTGAACAAAGATTTAGAGGGTATTGCGGGTACCCTCAAATTGGTCAAAAAGCTGAGGAATGGGACACTGCTTTTGGAAACATCCACCCACAAGCAGGCTGTCCAACTCCTTAAGCGTGAGAAGCTCGGGGAGTTTGCAGTGAAGTGAGAACTCCATAAAACTCTAAATTCTGGTAAAGGTGTCATCACCTGTAGGGACCTTATGGATTTAGAGACCGAGGAACTCCTTAAGGAGTGGTCTACAGAACATGTGGTCGAGGTTCGTCAGATTAAACGAAGGGTTAACGGCAGTCTTGAGAAGACAGCCACCTTCGTCCTGACGTTCGACACTCCGACGTTGCCCAAAAACATCAAGGCAGGATATTTGAATTTGAATATTCGCCCGTATGTACCGGACCCAATGCGCTGCTTTAAGTGCCAGCGGTTCAGTCATACGACGGCGACCTGCAAGGGTAACCCCACCTGTGGGAAGTGCGGAAAGGCGGCTCATGAGGCAGGCACTTGCTGCACGCTCCCACAGGTGTGTGTGAACTGCTCCGGGGCACATCCAGCCTGGAGCAGGGAGTGTCGATTGTATCTGGAGGAAAAAAAGATACAGGAGTTAAAAACTAAAGAGCGGATTTCGTATGGCGAAGCCAAGAAGCAGTATAAAGCTCTGGCTCCACCAGTCTTCGCTACCAGCTTCACGAAGACGTTATCAACTCCCATCAGGAAAGAAAGTGTCGCTACCCAGACGTCCGTTGCGGACATGGGCACAAGTCCAATGTGCTCATGTCAGTGCAGATGTGGTGGCACACCCATCAAGGTCATTACACCTAGGACCTCGGACGTCGGTAGCAACACTCTGACAAACTCGACCATATCGACAGCAAGTCCACCAGCTAAGGCACAGCCATCCGTTACAGTAGCTACAGATGTGGGTGCCTCTGCAACAGCAGAAAGAGCACCCATTGCAGAAGCATTACCTGCAGCAGATATAGTAACGGCAACGCCATCTGCCAGTAGCGGATGGCAAACTGTGCAGAAAGTTTGGGGTCCGAAATTCAAACATACGGACCCCACCATTTTCTTAAAGTTCCCTTCTACTTCTCCTCCCAGTTCCCCAACTGGCAGGGAGAAGAAGGGGAACAGGCCTCGGCGGAAGAAAAGTCCGCACGAATCCGAGGCCTTAGAACAAGTGTCGTCTTCGGACCCAGAAGACGATATAATGCTGGTGGATGAACATAGTTCCGTTCCTCAGCAATCGCATGCGCAGGACCCACCCGACCCGGGGCGGGTGGTTTTAAATAGGTAGGATGGCTCCCATACTTCAGTTGAACGTTAACGGCTTTCGGGCTCACAAAGAGGAAGTCCAACTCTTAGCACGGTCTGATCCTTTGTGTCTCTGTCTGCAAGAGACACATTTCAGACCGCTACACCAGCCAGTGCTAAGAGGATATGCCATATTCCGAAAGGACGATACCGAGGGTGATCGAGCTAAGGGAGGAGTGGCGGTGTTGGTCCGAAACACTGTCCACTCCGAACCCGTTACTCTCACCTCCACATTACAAGCAGTAGCGGTGAAAATACACGGTCCAATCCAACTGACCGTATGCTCTGTCTATCTGCCACCCAGTGTGTCTGTCGGGTACGATGACCTGGTTGGCATTATACGACAACTCACTCGGCCCTTTCTCCTTTTGGGAGATTTCAACGCCCACAGTGCGTTGTGGGGTTCCACCACCGATTGCCCCAGGGGCCGAGTGGTTGGTAGATTGATAGAGCAGGAGGAAATTTGTATCCTGAATACAGGGCAAATGACTCATTTCACCACTGCTATCGGTACGTCTTCTGCCATCGACCTTTCTTTGTGTTCTCCTTCAATTGCGGACTCCATGCAATGGGAAGTGGACCGCGACCTTCACGGAAGCGACCACTTCCCCATATGGATGCACTTAGGTTCCGAGATTAGAGGAGCGAACGCCCGGCCCAAATGGAACGTCAGTAAAGCGGACTGGCAGCTTTTCTGCCGTTCTGTTGTCCTGGAACCACGTGACAACATAGAGGAGAAGGTGAATCACTTAGCAGAAGTGATTCACCAGGCTGCTGACGTTTCTATGCCCAAAAGCTCCAGAACGCTGCGAAGGACGCCCGTCCCCTGGTGGAGCGAGGAATGTAGCTACGCCATTCAGGGCCGTAGACGGGCGCTGCGGCATTTTAGGTTGCACTCAACATCTGACAACCTAGAAGCGTTCCGTATAGCAAGAGCTAAGGCCGGGTGATTAAGGAGAGCAAGCAAAGGTCATGGCAGAACTTTGTGAGCACTATTAATCGTTCCACACCTTCGTCAAAAGTATGGGAGTCCATCCGCTGTATATCTGGAAGGTACTCCCGCCCACCAGTATCTGGATTACTGGATCACGGACTTGTAATTACCGACGAACGAAGCATAGCGCAGCTGACGGCGGAGAACTTCGCCACCATCACTTTGTCCGCTAACTTTGACCCTCAGTTTCAGCTGCGCCCGCTGTGCTTCGATTCGTCGAATACAGAGGCCTACAACTGCCCATTTACATCTTGGGAGCTGGAGTCAGCGTTGAACAGCGCAAATGACACTGCTCCAGGGCCTGATCTGATCCAGTACCAGATGCTGAGGCATCTCAATAAGGATGCTAAAAAGTACCTTCTAGATATTTTTAGCGATATTTGGACCGGAGGACATTTCCCCGACTCGTGGAAAGAAGCAACATTGATTCCTATTTTAAAGCCTGGAAAGGATAAGTTGTTGCCAGGTAGTTATCGTAGTATTGCCCTGACAAGCTGCGTGGGGAAGACACTGGAGAGGATGGTAAACCGCCGCCTCGTCTGGTGTCTTGAATCCCGTTATCTGCTGAGCCGCTTTCAGTGTGGATTCAGGAAGTTCCGTTCCACCCTGGACAACCTGATCCTCCTGGAGGCGGCAATACAGGATGCGTTCATCTGCCGCCAACACCTTGTGGGCGTCTTTTTCGATCTCGAAAAGGCCTACGATACTACCTGGCGGCATGTTATTTTAAAACAGTTGCACGAATGGGGTTTTAGGGGTAACCTGCCCCGTTTTTTAAAATCATTTTTATCTGGTCGTTGCTTCCGGTACCGAGTTGGTGGTGAAGTGTCTGATCTTTTTATTCAGGAAAACGGTGTTCCTCAAGGGTCAGTTTTAAGCGTGACTCTTTTCGCTATTGCGATAAATAGCATTGTAAGTGTTATAAGGAGTCCTATAGGGTACTCCTTATATGTGGACGATTTTTTAATATTTATTGCTTCATCCAGCCTGAGAAGCGCCGAGCGGCAGTTGCAACTCTCGCTGAACAGGCTGGATGAATGGTCAGTGCACACCGGTTTTCGTTTCTCCGCTGAGAAAACCCGGTGTGTACTTTTTACTCGTAGCAGAAGCCTTCTATCAGAGCGCCAACTGACCTTGAGGAATACCGTTTTATGTTTTACTGAAACAGTTCGGTTTCTGGGCCTCATTTTAGACAACAGGTTAAGCTGGCTACCACATCTCAAAGATGTGAAAGCCAGAGCCTCAAAAGCTCTAAATGTTTTAAAATGTCTGTGTGGCAGGTCATGGGGCGCTGACCGCTCCTGCCTGTTACAATTTTACAGTGCCTTTGTACGGTCGCGGCTAGAATACGGTTGTATCGTGTATGGTTCGGCACGGGACAGCTATCTTTGCATACTGGATAGTGTCCACCATGCTGGAATTCGGCTCGCCACTGGTGCATACCGCACCAGCCCTATTGTCAGCATTTGTGATGACTCAGGCGAGCCGCCGCTTACCATCCGCCGGCGACTCCTCATAGTGCGACACTACCTGCACGTTGCCATAACACCTGGCAGTCCCGTGTATGACGTAGTTCTACACCCCAACTACGAGCGGCTCTATACCAACCGGCATAGAGCCACTAAACCGTTCAGCTACCGTACAAGGGCTATTTTAGAACAATACGGATTCGAGCTTCCTTCTATTTATCACCAGGGTTGGAGTAAATCTCCTCCCTGGCTTTTGAAGAGGCCCAGAATAATTTTAGACCTGTCTCGGTACAATAAACTGTGTACCGCTGACAGTGTTTTTAATAATATTTTTAGAGACATTTTAAATCAGCATCACACGTTTACCCCGGTGAATACGGACGGGTCTAAGCATGCTAACAGTGTAGGCTGTTCAGTAGGGGCACGCCGTGACAAGAAGTACCTCATATGCTGTGATTCCCTTAGTTACATTCAGGCATTAGCAACTATGTACCCAGCAGACCGTCTAGTCCAGGACATCCAGGACGCCCTCCAGTCCTGTGGGAAGGAGGTCGTATTCTGCTGGGTACCAGGCCATGTGGGAATCAGGGGGAACGAGGCAGCTGATGAAGCTGCCAAGTTAGCCCGTGACTAGGTCCGAATCGACTTTGATCCGGTCCCAAAGTCAGACCTTGCCTCGGTGGCGAACAGATTTGTTCTCGATGTTTGGCAGAGGCAGTGGCTGGAAGTTGAGCATAACAAGCTCTGACAGGTCAAACCGGCCATTCAGCCGTGGAGCAGCTCCTTCCAGCGGGCGAGGAGGGATGAGGTTCTCCTTACTCGCCTCCGTATAGGGCACTGTCCTCGGACACATGGTTTCCTTCTCCGCCGAGAGTACCCTCCGGAGTGTGATGCATGTGGCGTACCTTTGACGGTACGCCACATTTTAACCAAATGTGTTTTATTTTTAGACTTGAGGGCAGACGTTGGCTTGGCCAATGATCTGCCCCTCATTTTAAACAATGAGACCAGCAACGTGGCGAGGGTTTTAAAATTTTGTGTTTTGGCCGGTCTAGCGCCTAAAATTTTAGGCAGATCGGCCTAGTTTTAAGATGAATGGTTGGCCTCTTTACAGCCACCTATGTATGCGAATTGTTATTATTCTTTATATTGTTATGATTCATGTCTCGCTGGCCACTATACAGCCAGCGAGACTAGTAGTGATTTTAATTCTCTTTTTAACATTCTTGGCCCCTTTACAGCCATCGAGGTGCCGTACGGTTTAAAGCACTGGTGGCTCTATTAAAGCCACGTGTGAATTTATGATTAATTTTATTTGCTGTCTGTATGGCCGACCCCTTTACAGTCGACCATGCAGACAGTATTTTAGTACATTTTAAAGCCACAGTAATAGCTGGTTATTGTTAGGGCGCTAATGACCCCAACGTCGACGCTCCCTAAAAATCCAATAACAACAACAACAACAACTAGAGGAGACAGAAGAAGAAACAGAAAATTCCGACTCCGACCGAATTAGTGTTGGTAGTACTGATACTGGTGAATGTGGTACCGACATAGAGGATGAATAAAAAATTGTTACCTATATAGATAAATTTATAAATCATTATGTAAGACATTATATGATTTAGTAAGATTTGAAACACACATGTAAAATGTAAGTTGCATAAATAAAACCATAATTTATCAAATATATTGTATTCTGAAGAAAAAAAACAAAATTTAGAAAAAAAAAACAAAATTTAGAAAAAAAACAAGGGTGCTATGTTTTTTTTTCATGTTTTTTTTTTCAATTTGCAACACTACTCACACCCTATTGCAAGTTTAAGCAAATATTATTTCATACAGATGATATGCTGGGAAAGCCTTCATTCATTCGCCACTAAAATACTGAAAATACTTTTCATTGTTTCAATATCTTATGTTCTATTAAGTATATAATAAATTCTTCCTGCTATCTATTTAAAGTTACTATTTGCACTTTTGCGTTGGAAATATCTGAAGCAGTTTCGGAGATGGCTGTCGTTTGTCCATTGCAGGTTCTGCGCAGTCTCAACTTGACCGTCAGACAGGGCGAGACGGTGGCACTGGTGGGCGCCTCAGGCTGTGGCAAGTCCACCTGCATCCAGCTCATACAGAGGTTCTACGACCCCAGGGAGGGCACGGTGAGTATAAACAAATATCAGGCGCGGAGAGACGGTGGCACTGGTGGGCAGCTCAGGCTGTGGCAAGTCCACCTGCATCCAGCTCATACAGAGGTTCTACGACCCCAGGGAGGGCACGGTGAGTATAAACAAATATCAGGGGTGGGGAGACGGTGGCGCTGGTGGGCAGCTCGGGCTGTGGCAAGTCCACCTGCATCCAGCTCATACAGAGGTTCTACGACCCCAGGGAGGGCACGGTGAGTATAAACAAATATCAGGGGTGGGGAGACGGTGGCGCTGGTGGGCAGCTCGGGCTGTGGCAAGTCCACCTGCATCCAGCTCATACAGAGGTTCTACGACCCCAGGGAGGGCATGGCTGAAATATCAGGGGTGGGGAGACGGTGGCGCTGGTGGGCAGCTCGGGCTGTGGCAAGTCCACCTGCATCCAGCTCATACAGAGGTTCTACGACCCCAGGGAGGGCACGGTGAGTATAAACAAATATCAGGGGTGGGGAGACGGTGGCGCTGGTGGGCAGCTCGGGCTGTGGCAAGTCCACCTGCATCCAGCTCATACAGAGGTTCTACGACCCCAGGGAGGGCATGGTGAGTATAAACAAATATCAGGGGTGGGGAGACGGTGGCGCTGGTGGGCAGCTCGGGCTGTGGCAAGTCCACCTGCATCCAGCTCATACAGAGGTTCTACGACCCCAGGGAGGGCATGGTGAGTATAAACAAATATCAGGGTGGGGAGACGGTGGCGCTGGTGGGCAGCTCGGGCTGTGGCAAGTCCACCTGCATCCAGCTCATACACAGGTTCTACGACCCCAGGGAGGGCACGGTGAGTATAAACAAATATCAGGGGTGGGGAGACGGTGGCGCTGGTGGGCAGCTCGGGCTGTGGCAAGTCCACCTGCATCCAGCTCATACAGAGGTTCTACGACCCCAGGGAGGGCACGGTGAGTATAAACAAATATCAGGGGTGGGGAGACGGTGGCGCTGGTGGGCAGCTCGGGCTGTGGCAAGTCCACCTGCATCCAGCTCATACAGAGGTTCTACGCCCCAGGGAGGGCATGGTGAGTATAAACAAATATCAGGGGTGGGGAGACGGTGGCGCTGGTGGGCAGCTCGGGCTGTGGCAAGTCCACCTGCATCCAGCTCATACAGAGGTTCTACGACCCCAGGGAGGGCACGGTGAGTATAAACAAATATCAGGGGTGGGGAGACGGTGGCGCTGGTGGGCAGCTCGGGCTGTGGCAAGTCCACCTGCATCCAGCTCATACAGAGGTTCTACGACCCCAGGGAGGGCACGGTGAGTATAAACAAATATCAGCGCGGAGAGACGGTGGCACTGGTGGGCAGCTCAGGCTGTGGCAAGTCCACCTGCATCCGCTCATACAGAGGTTCTACGACCCCAGGGAGGGCATGGTGAGTATAAACAAATATCAGGCGCGGAGAGACGGTGGCACTGGTGGGCAGCTCAGGCTGTGGCAAGTCCACCTGCATCCAGCTCATACAGAGGTTCTACGACCCCAGGGAGGGCACGGTGAGTATAAACAAATATCAGGCGGAGAGACGGTGGCGCTGGTGGGCAGCTCGGGCTGTGGCAAGTCCACCTGCATCCAGCTCATACAGAGGTTCTACGACCCCAGGGAGGGCACGGTGAGTATAAACAAATATCAGGCGCGGAGAGACGGTGGCACTGGTGGGCAGCTCAGGCTGTGGCAAGTCCACCTGCATCCAGCTCATACAGAGGTTCTACGACCCCAGGGAGGGCACGGTGAGTATAAACAAATATCAGGCGCGGAGAGACGGTGGCACTGGTGGGCAGCTCAGGCTGTGGCAAGTCCACCTGCATCCAGCTCATACAGAGGTTCTACGACCCACAGCAGGGCGAGGTGAGACGCTCAGCTACCACATACGTGTGCACCTCTAACCTGTTTTTTTATTCTAATTTTTCTTTCTTAAGTGTAAAACAGAGATCAGATATTTTTGTTAAGTAATAGTTTGTTGCGTTTTTTTTAAAGTTATTTAGAGCTTTATAGCTGACTGCAACTTAATGTGGATTACTTTTCATTTTGTATTTTCTACTCAAAATAATTTTCTCTTAAAAATGTTACTTAACCTTTACTTACTGGCCCTAATTTTTTACGTAATGTAGTCTAAAATTTGATACATCTTTTGAGCTATGAATCTTTCTTGTAGCTTGGAAACAGAGAGCTTTGAAATTATTTAACTATTTTTTTTCCAATTGTTTTTCTCCATATGAATTTCAATTTCAAAATCAAATATCTCTTCAGTACTCTTTTAACCCTAAAGTGACCTATTTTGTTTTAATCCTGATAACTTACTGTATCTCTAAACATGAATGGAATGTTTTATATTTATAACAACAATCTTGACAAATTGTTATGATCGAATTTTAGTGTTTACTCCTATTATTTGTCAAAAACTGCAAATAAATGGTCTTAAACATTTTTTACTGTTGGATTGTAATTAGTTCACAACTCTTTTAACAAATTTTGATTACTTATTAGAAACATTTATGTTATAAGACATGTTGGTAACTAATTCTGATCCCTGGCACCCTGCTCAGTATGTATAAGTTCAGCCCCACTGAGAAGGGTAATTCAAAACTGCAACACATCATGTAAAATGTAAAATTCTAGAAGTCAAAATTGAAATGTTAATGATTTCTTCTGCATTCATTTTCACAGTTAAAGCTCTTAAAGATGAACATTTTGATCCACGGTTTGTATAGGCTAATAATATTATCATAGGAGATATACCAACTATAAGTTGTATTTCACCATGAGGTTGCATGGTGCATACGAGGAAATAACATTAAACAAAAAATTATAATGTAATTAAAACAATTATTCCAAATTCAAATGTCACAGTATTTCGTCAGCATAGGGAGACACATTCTGGCCAAAATTTCAAACTGTAAGTAAATTCTATGCGTTTTATTGAGGTAAAGGAAATGAACATTTTTAATAAAATAGTTGGGAGGCAAAAATAGGCTTACATGATAGAGAAAAATTTATTTAACAATAATAGTAATATAACACATTGACAGTTCTTTGAGATTTAAATGGATTAAAACATAATTTTAATATTGAAGCTTGATGACATTGGCACTCCCCACATTTGGAAATAAATAAACAAGAACAATTATGAGAAATTTTTTCATAACACAGAAATTCTAAATATATAACATATTAAAATTTCAAGGAAGTCTAATTAAAAATAGGGTACCGTGAGAAATAGGGACTCTTGTGATTCACGAGATAACAGTAAATTTCTCTGAGGAAACCCTGCAAGTCCAGAACGTTCTCAGCCAGGGAGTGTATAAAGTGGCCATTTTCCTTGCCTTGGCCTTGAGTTGCAAACCGGCAGTTGCTCTTAAGCACTCCCTGTGTCAGGTCATGTCGTGAAAGTGGGTAGACACCTCGGAACTTAGAAATGTTTGACTGTGTGGAAGATAGAATCTGATCGATTAACAAACAGTGCGGACTTGAATTTTTTTATAGTATGTAGTATGTGATTACCAAGGTCAATATTCTAACAATAGCAGAGAATTTAAAATTAATTTTATCATGAGCCGAGAACTTTTATTTTCATCTTTTGCAATTTTTGGGGACTTGTAAAAGATTGCCGGGACTGAACTGGAACTCGTGACCTGCTATCCTCATTAAAGGTTCCGAATTGTTTGAAGCCTGCCTTGGATTAACATGCTGATACCAGTTTAAATTCAAAAAATATTCACAGGAATAAATAGTTTGTTCAATTCAGGTGAATTTTTTATTTCTTTGTGATGAACCGGAACCCGTTAACTGTTGTGGAGTCAAACAAATACAATAGTTTTTCTGGCCAACTTAGCAGTTCTTAAGGGTGAGGTTTCATACAGACTTTAACATTACAAACTTGTCAAGAACTTCATCAGCAATGGTCACAGTTTAAGCATATATGTGTACAGTAAACCTGTACGTGTAGAACTGTTTAACAATCGCTACGCACAAAAGACACATTTACCACTCCATCATGCATGAAATCGAATGCTAGTTTGTGCACATAGCAATATTTTGCCTTTCATGCACTATTCCTAATTCTTTGACCAATATCCCTCCAAGCCCCATCACCAACATATGCCCTGTACATTCCCAGCACTCTCTTCACCCTCCTCCTTTCCTCCAAAGACTCCCAACCCAGCTCCTGATTGGGTCCTGCGATAATTTCCACAAACAAATCTAGCTGCTCTTCTTTGCACACCATCCAACTCCTGTATGTGATAACCAAAATGTGGATCCCAAACTACACGACCATATTCAACCAATGGTCTGACAAAGTTTTGTAACCCAACTCCCTAACTTCTCTGGTACATCCTCTCATCAGCCTCTCCAGTAAATGAAGGATTTTGAAATCATTTCCTACCACCTATGAAATGTGTCCTGCCCTGTTGAGTTTACTATCAAAAATTATTTATTTATATGCCAATCGGCTTTGTACATAGAGAAATAATCCTCAACATCAACACATAAGGTATGTATATGATTATATAATTGATAAAAGTCTTTTAATGTTAGAGATTAATCCAGCTTGAGATCCTCCAAAGAAATTGATGTTGGTAGCATGTAAGTTAACCAGACTTACTACTCTATGGTATGGACCAAAAGCAACATAGTTTTTTTTCGGTTTTACAGCATCCAGCAGTCTTACTGTTCAAAGATCTACCATAGAGCAGTTAAATCGGAATTGTTCAAGTATTTCTGGTGAATCAATAAGTCCATTGACAAGTTTGTAGAAGAAGCATAGGTCTGTGAATTGATCCGACTTCATAGGCTGTTGATGTTATAATAGAGATACACATCACACATGTCTGTAACGTTCTCATCATGAGCATAGTGTAACAGGAACTTACACAACTTTCGCTGAACTTCTTTGACACAGCTAATTTGTTGATCTGAAAATGGTGACCACACAATACTACCATATTTCAGTAATGGTTTGGCAAAGGCAGAGAAAATTCGAAATAGTGTTTTAACATTTTTTAATTCTTTCCCAGATCTACATACGAATGCCAGGACACAAAATACTCGCAGAGTTATGCAGTTAATATGATCAGAGAAATTAAGCCATCGTCAATTATCACTCCCAAGTCTTTTATTGAGTTAACTTTTTCCACATTTTGACCACATAATGAGTAGTTAACAGGCAGCAGGTGTAAGGACATAGACCGACACTGGGGTTGGTATCGCCTAAGTACCTTATCTAACAGTCTTGGTAGCACCTCACTGTCCAATGAAAGTTTGTTGCATATTTTAATTTAACTTGACCATGTTGCCAGGATACAACAAGAATGCTAACAGGTCGCCACAATATTTAATGACCCAAATATTGAAAAGGTATGGTAACAGCTACAGAAATGAAACAGTTCACTTTCCAAAATTCTTCCAGTTTATTAAAATGAAAATTCAAAGTTCAAACAGCATTCTTAAGTTGCGTAGGCTAATCGAACAATCGATCCAAAAGTTACAGGTTATGGAGAGAGGTAACACCGAACAAACCCCAAAGAAAAGTTACAAGTTCATGTCAAACCAAAGCCACGCCCCTTCCATAATGGCTGACTCCAGAAATGCCAACATAACTCCCGCACTCCAACCTAACGTCGGAATAGCCAACACACCAACACACGCTTAGATCATCTTACTAACAAGACTGCAACCCGGAAAAAGACAATAGCGTCACCTCGGCCTCTAATTTATACCTTCGCTGACGTCAGAGCCAGAACGCCGCTTTCTGCCCACACTTTAACGAATTAGATCGGAAATATCTCAGTAACTAAACAGTTATCCAAAACTTTAAGTGTGGCAGTGTTTCGACATATTTAATTGTGAAATAGTGAATATTTAATGAATAATTTTAAGCAACTGGTTTAAAAGTTCCCAGCGTAGAAGTGGACTACTTTCCTACCTGGGGATTTACTATTATGCTGAAAATTTCTACATTTCGTCATTTTATTAATGCCACGATTTATGCAAATTATTTTATTCTCACTGTGATCTACAAAAATTCGCGAGTTTATTGGTGTGATTTTTATTAAGATTGGTGCAGGGAAAGATTAACCACGCTGTAACCAAAGTGTGATTTTTGTTTTAATTTTATAACTTTATTTCTAGGACTTTTATTGCAAATATAAAATTACCACGAGATTCTCTGAATTAAATCGCGTATTCTGAAAGTTGTCTCATCTCTGTATCTACTTTAGATCGGTTGGAAAATATTTCTAAACTCCACACGTGGATGCAATTTTAAGATCTCTATAGCATCGGTTCTATTGCTGGTAATTACTTGAAATAATTATACGTGATCTTAGATTTTTGGTTCTTTCCGGAAATCTACTTTTTATTTTGAATGTCCTCTAGGATTTTGAGATAAAAATTATTTAGAGTGAAGTGCAACTGACGAAGCATTAAAAATTGATTTAAGTTATTTAAACGTCCTGAAACTACGAAATTTTAGTGAATTTATCTTTTAATCGCCTGATTACTTCCCTACAATTACTTTATTTGGTTCGAAAGTATGTTAAAACAGTGAAATGCCAAATATTAGAAATTACTTGTGCACTGAACTGGATTATTATGGATTATCATATCAAAGGTTAGTAAAAGGTGTTAATATCACTACAGAAAGTTACTTTAGTTGGTTTATTTGCTATTAAGTTACTTTATTGCTCCTAAAATTGGTTTAAAATGACAAAATGTTCCCCAGTTAGCAATTCCTAAGTCCAAGGTAATATTATTACTGATTGTTTAATTTCCAGTTGACTAAAAGTTTGTTTATTATTATTCAGAGTTTATATTCGGCGTTTAACAACTACTAAAGGTCTTTACTAGCATTCAAATTGGTTTAGAAACTACGAAGTTAACTTATATCAAAATCTATTATTTGAAATTGAAGTTGTGGGATTTAATCTCTTTCCTCCCAACCTGATGTCTTCTTTTTGTTATTAAAGGTTTATTTAGAGCCTTTATTTAATTATGGGTGCATTTATTATCCCTAAAAGGTTTTATTTAGTGTGATAGGTTACGGTATCTCTATGCCATACAAAGCCTTACTCTCATAACCTAACCATGAAACGAAACTATCTTCTACTACAGAGTAAACTTTCCCTCTAATGTCTAAAGGTGAGAGGCTAGAATTTAACCAAAATTCTAAGATGCTTACATGCCCCCCCGAAGATTGAGGTTATTTTCCCAAGAAAACTAACTGAATATCTTGAAAAATAGAAGAGAAAAAAAATTTAAATTCCCCAAATGAAATGAATTACTCCCACAAAATCTAACTATCTCTTGTTGGTTCGGTTCTCTCTCCATCATTCATACTCAAAACAAAATATTATCATTTATAACAATCTCAAAACTTTAACTCTCTCTCACAAGATTATTACAAAAATTTTCAAACTCATTCACTCTTAAAAGATTGATATTACTGAGAATTTATGATCAAATAACAAAAATGTAAAAATATAAAAAATGATCACAAAATTATAAGCATGTGTGTTCTCACAAAATTGTCGAACTATCAAACATATTATCAATATAAAACATAAATTGTGTACATGTAAATTACAAAAGTACATTGACAAATATTATACAAGAAATATTCGATCTGTTTTAAGAAAGAAAAACCTTAAGGTTTAATATTTTATAAGCATAAACATAAGGAACAAAATGGTGTTTTACAAATAATCTTTCTTTACAATTCCATATTGGAAAGTCTTTGTTTGCATATTACACTGTTTTATTATGGCCTTACCACCTTCCCCTTTTCACACCTCACACCCTTGCTACATAACTCCCTAAATGGGTGAAAACCCAAGTCCTGAAACGGGCGCAGACTTTAAGGCTCGTAACTTATATAAACCAACAGCCTTATGGCTAGTTCTGCCGAGTACAGTCCATCATCCCCGGTTCCTGACGCAGCAGGAGTAGCCTGGGGAAACTCGGTCAGCTAGCTGGTCTGTGAAAGATACAAAACAGAAAACGAAATACGGGAATTAGTGGCGGCCAAATTGTTCTTAATGACTAACATATACCTAAGGAAAAATTAAGATCAAATACAAAAATAGGTACAAAAGTAAGATTACAATAATCATAGTATTTACAATGAAATTTTCACAAGTTGTTGGCAAATGAAACAAAGAGAAATATTCACCTCGTAAACGGTGATAAAATAATTGCAAATAGTAAGTAAAATGGAAAACAAGTACAAGTTATAAGTCCTATAAGTAAGTAATGTTACAAAAATTTATCCAAAGGAAACCCTAACAATAAAAGTACAAGAAAAATACAAGCATATCTATATCAAATTAAAACATATGAAAATGAACTTGGTCCAAGCCAAGTTATTGGATCACTCAATTCAACTGAAGTTATTACAATCATAAAAAATATTACTTATTAGATTTATTTACATAGTATTATCCCCAAAGAAAAGAAACATCTAAAACTGTGTAGGGGAAAATTGTAACTTATAAGGAAACGTAGTTTCCAAGCAGCAGTACACTGCTGTGTAAAATGAGAGTATAAAAGTAGTGTATGTGTGTATGAAATGTTACAAAAGATCTTTTTTGTTGAAGTATCACAACCCTCGTTGTGTTCACCAGTACACTGGTGCAAAAAAAAATCACATATCCTTTATAAATATTATAACAACTTATTCTGCAAAAGAGGTAGGTCCTGGTTATGTGTGGTTATAATGGGGTGTGTGTCCCCTGGACCAAATATCTCAGAATAATGTCACAAGAAAAGTTGTATACTCAAATCAGTTATAGTTTAGGAAAGTTAGTTCAAGTGTTATAGTGTATTGTTAATAATGAACCTTACTCTCAAAATTCTGATTGCTTAAGGCCACTATGAAGTGCCTAAGGTGCAACAAAGCACAAAAAAAAAAAAATCCTCAACCTAAGTTGGGTAAATAAGACAAAGCGAAGAAAGTGTTACTTAAAGTAGGAAAATGTATAGGAAAGTTTATTATAAAAAGTTTGCTTAGAGTGGTTTATTTTTACTATAAAAATATTTGAAAGTATGTGTGTATCCTCATCACATTACTAACATCCTTCAACCTTCTTAGTGTACAAGACAATAGGAATTGCCGTCCCAAAACCGTTCTACGGTACATAGATAAACACTTAAGACAGTACATAACTTCCAAAATAGCTTTCAATTCATTCTTCCGCAACAAGAATGTAAACTCACATCAGTTTTAATATCATATCTCCAAGATTCCATTATGTGTAACAAACTTGGTTATATCCGCTTTTGTCTCTATAGTGTGTTGACTGCTCATGTTTCCTATATATATATATGTATTGTGTATGAAATTTGTGTAACTATATGAAATAACAATGACGCCTTATTTGTGTATGTGAGGTCATCCCTAGGTGATGCCTAATGTGTTTTAATATAGGAGGTCGCCTTGTTTTGTTACACTGATACATAATAATAATGGGTGGAAATGCAATTAATAATTATGGGATTCGCAGGTGAGTCTCCAATTCCTGGCCCTAATAATAAATATGGGATTCGCAGGTAAGTCTTTGCTTCCTGGCCCTAATAATAATGGGATTCGCAGGCAGGACTATTTCCTGGCCCTATTAATAAAATAACAATACGCATTCCCCCAAAATGGTACTTTCTTCTCTTCCAGCCTCCCCCAAAAATATAGGAAAACATGTTATATCTCCACCTCTACTTTAACTAGAGCATCAACTTCCTCACTTGCACAAACAACTTTATCTCTTTGACAATCCATCTCAACATCCATAAGTTCCGCCCTTGGTGTCTCAGAAATTCTATCCAATCTAATCTGGCGTATGACTTCCCAAGGTAGATGTTCAAATATTATTAGATGAAAGTACTCATTAGAAAAGTAAAGAGTTTGCAAAACTTCTGGTCCCAATACAACTTCAAAAATCAAACTCAGCTTTAGTTGGTTTATTTGCTATTAAGTTACTTTATTGCTCCTAAAATTGGTTTAAAATGACAAAATGTTCCCCAGTTAGCAATTCCTAAGTCCAAGGTAATATTATTACTGATTGTTTAATTTCCAGTTGACTAAAAGTTTGTTTATTATTATTCAGAGTTTATATTCGGCGTTTAACAACTACTAAAGGTCTTTACTACATTCAAATTGGTTTAGAAACTACGAAGTTAACTTATATCAAAATCTATTATTTGAAATTGAAGTTGTGGGATTTAATCTCTTTCCTCCCAAACTGATGTCTTCTTTTTGTTATTAAAGGTTTATTTAGAGCCTTTATTTAATTATGGGTGCATTTATTATCCCTAAAAGGTTTTATTTAGTGTGATAGGTTACGGTATCTCTATGCCATACAAAGCCTTACTCTCATAACCTAACCATGAAACGAAACTATCTTCTACTACAGAGTAAACTTTCCCTCTAATGTCTAAAGGTGAGAGGCTAGAATTTAACCAAAATTCTAAGATGCTTACATGCCCCCCGAAGATTGAGGTTATTTTCCCAAGAAAACTAACTGAATATCTTGAAAAATAGAAGAAAAAAATTTAAATTCCACAAATGAAATGAATTATCCCACAAAATCTAACTATCTCTTGTTGGTTCGGTTCTCTCTCCATCATTCATACTCAAAACAAAATATTATCATTTATAACAATCTCAAAACTTTAACTCTCTCTCACAAGATTATTACAAAAATTTTCAAACTCATTCACTCTTAAAAGATTGATATTACTGAGAATTTATGATCAAATAACAAAAATGTAAAAATATAAAAAATGATCACAAAATTATAAGCATGTGTGTTCTCACAAAATTGTCGAACTATCAAACATATTATCAATATAAAACATAAATTGTGTACATGTAAATTACAAAAGTACATTGACAAATATTATACAAGAAATATTCGATCTGTTTTAAGAAAGAAAAACCTTAAGGTTTAATATTTTATAAGCATAAACATAAGGAACAAAATGGTGTTTTACAAATAATCTTTCTTTACAATTCCATATTGGAAAGTCTTTCGTTCTGTGAACGTCTTTGTTTGCATATTACACTGTTTTATTATGGCCTTACCACCTTCCCCTTTTCACACCTCACACCCTTGCTACATAACTCCCTAAATGGGTGAAAACCCAAGTCCTGAAACGGGCGCAGACTTTAAGGCTCGTAACTTATATAAACCAACAGCCTTATGGCTAGTTCTGCCGAGTACAGTCCATCATCCCCGGTTCCTGACGCAGCAGGAGTAGCCTGGGGAAACTCGGTCAGCTAGCTGGTCTGTGAAAGATACAAAACAGAAAACGAAATACGGGAATTAGTGGCGGCCAAATTGTTCTTAATGACTAACATATACCTAAGGAAAAATTAAGATCAAATACAAAAATAGGTACAAAAGTAAGATTACAATAATCATAGTATTTACAATGAAATTTCACAAGTTGTTGGCAAATGAAACAAAGAGAAATATTCACCTCGTAAACGGTGATAAAATAATTGCAAATAGTAAGTAAAATGGAAAACAAGTACAAGTTATAAGTCCTATAAGTAAGTAATGTTACAAAAATTTATCCAAAGGAAACCCTAACAATAAAAGTACAAGAAAAATACAAGCATAAACATATCAAATTAAAACATATGAAAATGAACTTGGTCCAAGCCAAGTTATTGGATCACTCAATTCAACTGAATTTATTACAATCATAAAAAATATTACTTATTAGATTTATTTACATAGTATTATCCCCAAAGAAAAGAAACATCTAAAACTGTGTAGGGGAAAATTGTAACTTATAAGGAAACGTAGTTTCCAAGCAGCAGT
Organism: Vandiemenella viatica; assembly: GCA_031002005.1. NCBI lineage: Eukaryota > Metazoa > Arthropoda > Insecta > Orthoptera > Morabidae > Vandiemenella > Vandiemenella viatica. The sequence continues at coordinate 42,744 of JARYHS010011897.1, forward strand.
ACACTGCTGTGTAAAATGAGAGTATAAAAGTAGTGTATGTGTGTACGAAATGTTACAAAAGATCTTTTTTGTTGAAGTATCACAACCCTCGTTGTGTTCACCAGTACACTGGTGCAAAAAAAAAAATCACATATCCTTTATAAATATTATAACAACTTATTCTGCAAAAGAGGTAGGTCCTGGTTATGTGTGGTTATAATGGGGTGTGTGTCCCCTGGACCAAATATCTCAGAATAATGTCACAAGAAAAGTTGTATACTCAAATCAGTTATAGTTTAGGAAAGTTAGTTCAAGTGTTATTGTTAATAATGAACCTTACTCTCAAAATTCTGATTGCTTAAGGCCACTATGAAGTGCCTAAGGTGCAACAAAGCACAAAAAAAAAAAATCCTCAACCTAAGTTGGGTAAATAAGACAAAGCGAAGAAAGTGTTACTTAAAGTAGGAAAATGTATAGGAAAGTTTATTATAAAAAGTTTGCTTAGAGTGGTTTATTTTTACTATAAAAATATTTGAAAGTATGTGTGTATCCTCATCACATTACTAACATCCTTCAACCTTCTTAGTGTACAAGACAATAGGAATTGCCATCCCCAAAACCGTTCTACGGTACATTGATAAACACTTAAGACAGTACATAACTTCCAAAATAGCTTTCAATTCATTCTTCCGCAACAAGAATGTAAACTCACATCAGTTTTAATATCATATCTCCAAGATTCCATTATGTGTAACAAACTTGGTTATATCCGCTTTTGTCTCTATAGTGTGTTGACTGCTCATGTTTCCTATATATATATGAGAATTTATGATCAAATAACAAAAATGTAAAAATATAAAAAATGATCACAAAATTATAAGCATGTGTGTTCTCACAAAATTGTCGAACTATCAAACATATTATCAATATAAAACATAAATTGTGTACATGTAAATTACAAAAGTACATTGACAAATATTATACAAGAAATATTCGATCTGTTTTAAGAAAGAAAACCCTTAAGGTTTAATATTTTATAAGCATAAACATAAGGAACAAAATGGTGTTTTACAAATAATCTTTCTTTACAATTCCATATTGGAAAGTCTTTCGTTCTGTGAACGTCTTTGTTTGCATATTACACTGTTTTATTATGGCCTTACCACCTTCCCCTTTTCACACCTCACACCCTTGCTACATAACTCCCTAAATGGGTGAAAACCCAAGTCCTGTCACGGTCGCCATGTAAGGACATAGACCGACACTGGGGTTGGTATCGCCTAAGTACCTTATCTAACAGTCTTGGTGGCACCTCACTGTCCAATGAAAGTTTGTTGCATATTTTAATTTAACTTGACCATGTTGCCAGGATACAACAAGAATGCTAACAGGTCGCCACAATATTTAATGACCCAAATATTGAAAAGGTATGGTAACAGCTACAGAAATGAAACAGTTCACTTTCCAAAATTCTTCCAGTTTATTAAAAATGAAAATTCAAAGTTCAAACAGCATTCTTAAGTTGCGTAGGCTAATCGAACAATCGATCCAAAAGTTACAGGTTATGGAGAGAGGTAACACCGAACAAACCCCAAAGAAAAGTTACAAGTTCATGTCAAACCAAAGCCACGCCCCTTCCATAATGGCTGACTCCAGAAATGCCAACATAACTCCCGCACTCCAACCTAACGTCGGAATAGCCAACACACCAACACACGCTTAGATCATCTTACTAACAAGACTGCAACCCGGAAAAAGACAATAGCGTCACCTCGGCCTCTAATTTATACCTTCGCTGACGTCAGAGCCAGAACGCCGCTTTCTGCCCACACTTTAACGAATTAGATCGGAAATATCTCAGTAACTAAACAGTTATCCAAAACTTTAAGTGTGGCAGTGTTTCGACATATTTAATTGTGAAATAGTGAATATTTAATGAATAATTTTAAGCAACTGGTTTAAAAGTTCCCAGCGTAGAAGTGGACTACTTTCCTACCTGGGGATTTACTATTATGCTGAAAATTTCTACATTTCGTCATTTTATTAATGCCACGATTTATGCAAATTATTTTATTCTCACTGTGATCTACAAAAATTCGCGAGTTTATTGGTGTGATTTTTATTAAGATTGGTGCAGGGAAAGATTAACCACGCTGTAACCAAAGTGTGATTTTTGTTTTAATTTTATAACTTTATTTCTAGGACTTTTATTGCAAATATAAAATTACCACGAGATTCTCTGAATTAAATCGCGTATTCTGAAAGTTGTCTCATCTCTGTATCTACTTTAGATCGGTTGGAAAATATTTCTAAACTCCACACGTGGATGCAATTTTAAGATCTCTATAGCATCGGTTCTATTGCTGGTAATTACTTGAAATAATTATACGTGATCTTAGATTTTTGGTTCTTTCCGGAAATCTACTTTTTATTTTGAATGTTCTCTAGGCTTTTGAGATAAAAATTATTTAGAGTGAAGTGCAACTGACGAAGCATTAAAAATTGATTTAAGTTATTTAAACGTCCTGAAACTACGAAATTTTAGTGAATTTATCTTTTAATCGCCTGATTACTTCCCTACAATTACTTTATTTGGTTCGAAAGTATGTTAAAACAGTGAAATGCCAAATATTAGAAATTACTTGTGCACTGAACTGGATTATTATGGATTATCATATCAAAGGTTAGTAAAAGGTGTTAATATCACTACAGAAAGTTACTTTAGTTGGTTTATTTGCTATTAAGTTACTTTATTGCTCCTAAAATTGGTTTAAAATGACAAAATGTTCCCCAGTTAGCAATTCCTAAGTCCAAGGTAATATTATTACTGATTGTTTAATTTCCAGTTGACTAAAAGTTTGTTTATTATTATTCAGAGTTTATATTCGGCGTTTAACAACTACTAAAGGTCTTTACTACATTCAAATTGGTTTAGAAACTACGAAGTTAACTTATATCAAAATCTATTATTTGAAATTGAAGTTGTGGGATTTAATCTCTTTCCTCCCAAACTGATGTCTTCTTTTTGTTATTAAAGGTTTATTTAGAGCCTTTATTTAATTATGGGTGCATTTATTATCCCTAAAAGGTTTTATTTAGTGTGATAGGTTACGGTATCTCTATGCCATACAAAGCCTTACTCTCATAACCTAACCATGAAACGAAACTATCTTCTACTACAGAGTAAACTTTCCCTCTAATGTCTAAAGGTGAGAGGCTAGAATTTAACCAAAATTCTAAGATGCTTACACAGGCTGTGACGTCAGGAAAACACCACAATAGCAAATTTTTTGTATTAATGTGCAACTTATTTACCTGACACCATACCTCTAACTCGGAAATGTCTCATTGTAGAATATCAATGTCTTGATCACTGTGTATTATGTCAGGATGTTTACACTTCAATCCTTCAACAAGCAATTCTTTCAGTGCTCTATATCATAAACACCTTTACTTTTTATACATATTAGCACTTGGAATTTATCTTCATTCCATGTTCACGTACCTAGCAGATATCCTGTCCAGATCACTCTGCTGCTGTTCAGTTTTCTCCATTATTCCAGCTACAAACAAGCTAATTTATGAGAAAAAGCCATCACCTGAATCAGTCATTAGAATAATGAATAACAGTGGTCCCAATACACTACCCTGTGGCACTCCCACAATCACCTTCACCATTCTTGATATTACATTTCCTACTCTCTGAAGGCAAGAAACAGAAATGAGTAGAGTGTTACTTTTAACTTGGAAGTACAGTCACTGCCAATAGAAAGATGGAGGATGAAATAGGACAGAGTAACAAAGAGTGGGCAATGGTACCATTTAATTATGAATATAATACTGGATGTGGAAACCAAGACTCTTGCTCTACAAAGTGCACCGCTAACCAATGTTGACCTGTGGCCCTGAAAATTGCACATACATAAGAAGTCATTTAACCAGAATGCTGGTAATAAATGTGAGGTTTCTGAGACATAGAAATATCTCAAGGATGGATAAGAAAAGAAAACTTGAGGAAGAACTTAAAATCTGACACATTAGAAGAAATGCTAAAGAATAATTGCAGTTGTTAATCATTTCACAAGAGTGGAAGAGGGAAGAAAAACAAAGCAAAGAGAATAGAAGGAGACCATATGGACAACCACGGTCAGGATGGATGGACCGTGCCTGGGGAGACATTAAGGCTAAGCAGTGGAGGGGGAACCCTGAAGAGAAGAGCGAAGCTGGTAGAGGGTCTCGCAGCCTGGGAACGAGACGGGACGACGGTGTATGCGGCAGCTGTCCCCCTCACGGCATGGCTGCCTGCTTCCACACACGATTATTATGATTAGACTTTATGGTGTTCTACATCCTGCAGTCTTTTTGCAGCTTTGAGCGTACATAGACATTCTATCTGTAAGTACAGCTGTGTGGTGCAATGCATTTTTTGTTATGTTTTCATGTAACTAAGTCAGCAATATATATATTGTGCATTTTTTACTGTCTTGTGTTATAATGTATGTAATGACTTTAGTTCATCTGTCTTCATTTGAATCCACACTATCTAAAAGAACTTTTCAGTTACAGAATCACAAACACAACAAGTATATTGAAATCTTCTAAAATGTCAAACCAAAAGTTATTTGAGCCAGTAACATCAAAAGAGACCTCACAGCAGAGTGCAGACTATCAAAAACACTACAAACAGTGAAACTACTTTCATCAGTGAAAGAATATAATTTTATTTCAAGCACAAATTCCACATTTTTTTGGGACAGTCTATAATGTTATTATGTCTGTTTGTATGTATATATGGTCATATAGGCCAACTGGGACAATATATAGCTTTCATTTGGCTCGAATTTGATTTGGACATGTACAGATTCCAGTTACAACTATAGTCCTAGAGGGAACCTATAGATTAGTCTGGAACCCAAACCACGCAAGTGTTCTGGTGTATTTCACATTACACAGTGAGCTGTTCCAGAGATGAAGGTCAGATTAAGTGCCTATGAAAATCCCCATCAAGACAAGGATTTGAACCGGGGTACTTTTGATCACCAGTCAGATGCCTTAACTACTGACCCAACAGGCTGGTCACTATCAATAATAATATTATTATTTTAATGAAAGGATAGAAAAAGAAGGCTTCAACACAATATTGTATTTTTGATTATGTTGTTGCTTCCTTCCTACCTTTGGATCTGATAAACAATATCCAATATCCCTATTTTACTTAATTTCAATGTGAATGATTGTTTATTTTTACAATGGCACCAAGAGGTTTGCTTCACGTTATACATCCAGCTAACAATACACACGTCAAGAAGTGTCTGTCAGTTTCTGGTCATTGTGACTGTTTTGGAAGGAGCAGTGCGTGATATCCCACAGGTGGAGCTGGACGGTCGGGACGTCCGGACGCTGAACGTGGGCTGGCTGCGCAGTCAGATCGGAGTGGTGGGCCAGGAGCCCGTGCTCTTCCAGACCACCATAGCCGAGAACATCCGCTACGGCAGGGAAGACGCCACCATCGACGAGATCGTCGATGCCGCCAAGATGGCCAACGCGCACGGCTTCATCACGAAGCTGCCGCAGGTGACTCCCTGGTTTAACCTTTTCTATGACCCCAGAAATCTACCACTAGTAGCTCGTACTCGTGAGCACTAGAGTCACCAGCGATTCTGTTATTACTGGCTTTGGGAAATTTTCAGCAATAGCCTTCATCTTTCCCATTGTACCCTCGTCTGGTATTATTTCTACAGATTTATCTATTTCTTTAGCATTAGCGATTTTTCCCAAGGTGCATCTACAGTCAGTATCTTTTTCATGGTGATTTTTTATCCTCACACCTGCAGTCCCTAACTTCAGAATACAATCAGTAACTGATATGATTCATTGTAAGGCAAGAGAAGGGGTGTAAAGAGTCATGGGAGTGTACGAAACGTATATTGGTTTTGAGGCATGGAAAGATATTTGTGAAATAATTAAGAACTGCATGGAAGGGAAAAGATGACCATGGCCATAAACTGACACACAATTTCAGGCATAAGGGTGTGGGAAGATTCTATTTCGTAAGTAAGGAGGTCAGGGATAGGAAAAAGTTACCAACAGAAATGATGAATAATTTACCTAAAACATTGAAAGAATATAAGGTTGAAATTTGTAGAGGAAAAATTTAGGTGGGTGCAGGAAAGGGTTATAAAACTTTGGACAGCCTATTGCTTGAATGTGGTGGTACGGTATGGGACCCACATTTTGAGTATCAAATACAGGAATTGGATATGGTGCAAAAAAGGGCTGCTAGATTTGTTTCTGGAAATTATCGCAGAATGCAATCAGTAACAGATATGATACAAGAGCTGGAATGGGATTCATTGCAAGACAGGAGGAGGATGAAGAGGGTCAGGGGAGTGTACAAGGCGTATATTGGTGATGAGGCATGGAGAGATATTGATGTAAGAATCAAAAGTTATGCATCGAAGGAAAAAGATGGCCATGACCACGAACTGACTCAATTTCAGACACAAGGGTGTGGAAAGATTCCTTTTTTTAGGTAAAGGTGTCAGGGATTGGAATAAGTTACTACGAGAAGTGATGAATAATTTATGAAAAATGTTGAAAGAATTTTAAGTTGAAATTTATAGAGGGCAGATGTAGGTGGGTGCAGGAAAGGGAGAAGATGGGTTTCCAGGGATATTGGCACTGGAGCGTGTGCTCCATTGCAACATTAATTATATATAAGAGGGTTAGTTTCACCGGCGGCTGTATTTTCATCTTTTGATACCTTTTGAACTTCAAGTTTTTCGGACAATCTTACAGGTACCATAGTAATGACTAATGTGGAAGAACGAGGTATGAGGATCCAGTGACACTGTAATCCCTCTTGTCTGCAACATCAGCTTGTGATTCCCCTTCTTCATATTACCTTAAAACATTTTCTTTTTATAACTACATCTTTCTAATAATTAGTTGGTCACTTAGAAAGGAAGGAATTCTTAGTAGCACAACAATTCTAAGCAACAGAAAATGCTACTGCTTCCTATATCAGCATGATGATAATTTAATATTAATTTATCATATGTCTTTGTTTACGCTGGTGCCTGCATGAGCTCAGTTATTAGTTTCTGTTTTCCTGAAGAAGTGTTTATCCTGAAATATTATGTCCTTTGTGTTTCTAGGTGTTTTCCGTTGCTGCTGCCCTCCTACTTTAAACTTGTGTGTGTGTAGGGTATACGTTATCTTTCCTTCCAGTACAAACTTTTTACATACTGAATTGATTGTTTAGATGCCTTCAATTAATGCTTTTTGTCTGCCTTGTTTGCCCTCAGTTGGCATCAACAGATGGTGTCCCTCATTCTGTGGTGAGGTGTCAACGCCCACCATCCTGTTGCTACTCGTGGTTTCGTCATTCTTCGACTACTTTGCATAGGTGGTCACCGCTGTAGTTTGTGGTCAGCTGACCGTCCAGGCAGTATCTGAGATGCTCATTTCCAGGTGCCATTTGTCAAACTCACTTACGTCAGTTGGTGTCCCTGTTTGTCACATGTATCATCATAATGATTCCCCGTGCATCTCTCCTCACCACATGACATACACACATTAGCAGATGTCTTGCAGTGGGCTGTGGCCACAATGTCCTGGCTCATCAATCCACATCCAAGAGGTCCTTCCTCAGTAGGGATCTATGAAACAAGAACAATAAATAAGATAAAATCCAAAAATAAAATTAAAATAATATAGTTAGTTGAAAAGGCATTGTGTAGAGCATGCCTTAGGTCATTGGTGTAAGTAAACATAAATTTTATTTTAACACAATAGCTATAATAATTGTGAGTGTATGCAATGTAAAGAGGCTTCACTTATCAGAACATTTTAAAACATATGATTGGAGATGATATATAGCTTCTGAAATATTTATAACTAATCATCTCATCTGAAATGTCAACAGGGCTATGACACAATGGTGGGCGAACGAGGTGCCCAAATTTCTGGAGGCCAAAAACAACGTATCACAATTGCAAGAGCGCTCGTCCGTCAGCCAAAGATCTTGTTATTAGACGAGGCGACATCAGCGCTCGACACAAACAGTGAAGCAAAGGTTCAGGCAGCTCTGGACAAAGTGAGTAGTAACATTCTGTCTTCAGTCATTTGTATTCAGAACCACAAAGTTACTTAGGATCTTTTAGAACTGTTCTGTAAGTGTTTATGCTAACTTCTGCTGTCATTGAGACAATGAAATAAGAGGCGCTAGGTAGCAAAAAGGAATTATAAATTGTAATTCTTGAATATAACTAACAAAGGATAGAGAAAATAACTCATCACACACCAAAGCTGAGGGCTGTGACGCATGAATAACACGTAACAGGGGTGCAAAAATAGTGTTTCGGTATGAGACTGTATTCGTGCGCTTGAGAAAGAGCCATTTGGTTCCTTGAGAAATGAACCACTACTCACTTTAGACGATCGCTGTCGGTCACGAACACATAAAGCAGATAAAAACCACAAATGACAGAAATTTTCAGGTCTAAGCCCCCCATCAACTAGATACTAAGACCCAAAAATTTCTATGTTATATCTGTATTTGTATGTTTTATGTGTTTGCGCCCCACAGCCATCATCTAATGTAACAAATGTTATTTTCCTATCCTAATTAATAATTCATTTTTCGTTACTTAGTACCTATTATTTCCTTGTAAATATATACGAACACAAAACTGGGATGGCTGGGATGATGAACACAAAAGAACAAACACTCAAAAGAGCGTAATATTTCAGCCTACAGCAGCCTTATACATTCAGAAGGTGAGGCATCAGGTGGAGTCAGATGACTACACAGCGACCGCTGTCTGGTGATGGGTCATATTTCCCTATCATTCCTTAGTTTAATTGCCTTAAAGCATTTTCCTTGCTGCTAAAAAGCGGATACATCAAATCTCTGGATTGGAGAAAAACTACTGCTTACCATAGAGCAGGGTTTCTCAAATTCATAGCTCTACATACCAGTATGTAGATTCCCAATCAATGGGGAATCCCCTGAGTGAAAATTGGCTTTTTTTTATTTTCCAAAAAACAAGGATTTTTGTCTATAAAATGTAATACAGTCACAAAGAACAATTTGTTATTAAATTATTTGATGTTTGAGCTTGTTTTTTGTCGCAAGTTGAGTCAATTTTTTGAACAATTTTGCTCATTTTCAATCTCAATTCACTCTTGATATATCCAGTCAGCCATCACAACATAAATCTTGTCACGAACTCCTACGTCCAGTTGGTGAACTCCTAGGGATTCGCGTAGCCCACTTTGAGAAACCCTGCAGTAGAGGAAGAGTCCCGTAGTGTCAAGATGTAGAGAGCATGTTCAGACTTAGAGCCCTCGTTCAGCAGTAGAATGAGGTGGCTGCACGATGGACACTGGCAGCCGACTGAGTATGCGGGCCAGGCCGGCAGCTCACGGTGGGGGGAAGACAACATGGCGGGAGGTGAGGAAGGGGGTTCAAAGGCATAAACCCAAAAATAATTAACCTAATTGTAGGAACCAGTTGCGGAAACACGGCAGATATCTGCCGAAAGTGTTTTCTTATCTTTTATATGTAAATAGAACATATACTTATATACAAATTATTTTTAAAAAAGAAACAAATGTTGATGTAACCACTGCAAAAGATTGGTTCTGGTGACCCATGATTCTGTGGGAAGAGGTAGATGGTTAAATCCTGGCGGTTGTCCGGTTCTCCATTTATGCTCGGATATTGACTTTGAATCACTGCCCCTCCACCTGTCCTCTGTTTTGAATTTACTGCCGTCATTCATTCTGTGAGGCAGTCCCCACAACACCCACCCTCCACAACGTTCTCCTGTTGATGAAGGGCTAGACCAGGAAACTGCTATATGACTTTTTTTTTGTCATCTGTTTTGTTACCATCATCTAAGGTAAGTGGTGGTTCATTTTGCTATCCTAATTTGTAATTCCTTTTCACTTATATATATTACTTTGTCGAGTGTGGTATCATGGAAGAAGTATTTAAAAATACAGCCACTGTTTTTTTTTTTTTGATGTTTTTGTATTTCTTGGTCTTCCAAATTCATTAAAAATGTGTCTCCCCCATGCAATATAATCTGTAAAATATTGATGATAATTTGCACTTCAGACTTTCAATGGTATTGCTATGGATTCAACAATTTTTCTTATGCTGTCATATTATTCTATAAGCAAGAAAATTATTTGTGTCTAAACATTAATATTTATTAGCCAAGTGCTTAAAGTTTCCACCTTCAAACTTGAGAGTCCTTGGTTCAAATCTTGATCCACCCTGCAATTCCTTTAGGAAATTAACCAGAACAACACCGCTGTAAAGCTTTCCTTCATTCGTGTGGAGCTGTGTGATTCACAGTCTCAGTTAGATGTAAGTTCAGCCAAAATAAGAGTGTGTAAGGCACCAAAAGCACTCCCATTAGCCATCTCCAGTAGTGAAATATTCTATAGATCAATTGTGAAGTCGCTTATGCTGGACTTAGAAATTTCAAGAAGAGTAATTGTCAACCTGAAGGAATTTCCCTGTATTCATTTCCACAGTGAAAACTCATCACTAGAATCATTTTAAAATGTATTTATTATATCGGGAAAAGTTTATTTTAAGAGATAATTTGGTTTGTTCACATTTTGAAACACGCGATTAGGAAAGTAAAAAACTAAGATTTGAAATATCTTTGAATTGAGTAAAGCTACAACTGAAATTTTATCACTGCCTATAGTCAGCATTGTCCCAAGTATTTTGATAGTAAAATTAACTAATTTGGCAAAGTTTAGTTAGTGGCTTAATTAAGAGAAAATAATTAACTTTTTAACCATAAGGAATACTGATTTGAAATTTATATCAGTAAATAGCCTAAATTGAGACAATTACGAATATATAACGGTCTCAGTAAAAAGTCTAAACAGTTGTCTGGTAATTAAGTTTTTAAATATAGATTGTTGCTAATTGTTGGAGTTCAAGTCCGCCAAGTTGGCCACATGATAGACTTCATTTTTGAACCTATAGAAACCTTTTTGAATGGTAAATTACATTAAAACAGATAGAACATTATAATAGGAAACCCTTGTAATAATTGCAAGTTAAACTATTTCGTACGTTGGGAGATATTAATTAAAGAAAAAAGTTACTGACGTCATAGGCCATGGAAAGCTTATAAAAATCATGCAGCCACCACGATTTGTCTCATTCTTTCGCCGGAAAGTGATCGCGCAACTCCGCGCTAGTTAGCGGAGCGAATTGCTCCACGAAGTAGCGATTTCGGCAAATTCCGACATGCCGTACTACTCACTAATGTTAAGCGGGACTTAGTGAGTTCGTCTTCCCGTACGAATGTGCTTAACCTGGAATCTTCAATGAAACTGTTGGTCGATGCTTTATTGACCTATCTGGCACCAACAATGTATAAGTGAATTTTATCAAGAATACTCTGAAACTGTGTCAAGTGACTTTATTTCTATTACCATTCTCATTTGGGGTTTAATACGAATGCGTGGCGGCCGATTTCTTAAATATTTAAGGTACCAGAAGGCTACACATGGTCACGAACTTAGCTGTTCACAGTTCAAGTTAAATTGTTAATCCCCCCCCATTAACCTTTACGCAATGCATAGCAACCTGCACCTATCAGTAAGACAGTGTGCAACAGGGGCACATGAGGTTAACCAAGAGAATATCTATAAACAGCCTCCAAAATTGTATAGCTAAAGGCAATATCTACATCTACATCTATACTCTGCAATTCACAAACATTGTGGGTGGCAGAGGGTACTAACCACTGATCCTAATTCAGTGCATTCCAATCCTGAACAGAACTAGGAAATGAAGAATACATAAAAGCATCAGGACACCGTCTTATTTCTCTATTCTTATCCCTCCTGTCATTGCGATCTAAATAGGTTGGTGGAACAAGTAATTCATTTCACTTGTAAATTAAAGAATTTCGCAGATTCTCCAATAAATTAAAATGAAAACGATGCCATCTTTCTGCCAAAAAATCCCAGCACAAGCTATGTATCAACTTTGTGACACTTTCATAAGGACCGTAACTAGCAGTCACGAATCGAGCGGCTCTCCTCTGTACTTCCTCTAACGTGTCAATCAATCCCTTGCGATACAGATCCCAAACTCTACAACAGTAATCCAAATGTGGACGCACTAGTGTTTTGTATGCTATTTGTATGAAGCATTATAACTTCTCAAAATATGACCTGTGAATTGTAATATAGAATTAGCGTTTTCTACGACGAAATTTATGTACAAGTCCCATTTCATGTTGCTTTGCACTATTACGCCCAGATTCTTCAGGGAATCAACCATGTCAACAACTGAATTGTGAACAAACAGATTCTTTTTGTTACTTATTTTCATTGCCTTGCGCTCTCTGCATTTAAGTGTAAGCTGCCATTTATGGCACCATTCCGAAATAACATGCAGATCGCGCTGAATTTCAAATCAATCGTCAGAGCACCTTACTTCCCTATAGATAAGTGCATCATCAGCAAACAATTGCAACCTGCAATAGAAACTAATATTAGCTGTGGAACCATATGGTATGCATGTCTGACACACACTTCACAATTTTATTATTACTAATTTTCTATTTATATTAAATTCCCCATTTATCTTCCTTTTTTTTTTTTTTTTTTTTTTTTTAGAATGATATCTACTAGATTTTACAACTTTGCAAAGCAGAAACAATCTTTTATTCTCTTTTAATTGTATGTGTGTGTGTGTGTGTGTGTGCCATTTTCAAGACAGAGAGATATTTAGGGCGCCGTGCTGTGACCCGATATATTAGTCGGTGATTTCTGGTCGACATGTGTTTGCAGGCTAGTGTGGGGCGCACGACGGTCATCGTGGCTCACCGCCTGTCCACGATCCGCAACGCGGACCGGATCGTGGTATTGTCGGGAGGCAGCGTGGTCGAGCAGGGCACTCACGACGAGCTGATGTCCCTCAAGGGACACTACTACCGGCTGGTCACGGCTCAGATATCTGGCAGTGCTGTGGAGGACCAGCCAGCGGCCGACGACGGTACATGCGCGTCCTGTGGGCGTCTTAATTACTGTACGACCTGCTGGAGCAGTTGTCGAGCTACAAGCGTTGTTATTTCCACGAATATGGTCCATTTCAAACATCTTTGGTTCATTTCATACATTGATACAAGTTCACAAATTGCTGTTTCTTTTCTGGTGAGCCTTGGTGGGACCGCAGCTCATCTATAACAACAAACTGATGCACAAAAATGGTACAATCTTTCCTAAAACAGTCCAAATATCAGTGAGAAATTAGTTTCCAGACATGATTTAAAAAAGGCATCATCCATCTTCCAAAAATCTTTCTCATATTTAATTTTTTATATAAAATTTATCAATCCCTTTCTCCTGACACGCCTTCAGGCCCATCTATGGCTTACACCTATAATTGCTTACAGTCTAACTACGGATTGTGCACCTTCTCTATGCTTTCAACTGTGGTTAAAGTTTTCATTTGTTCTTCTCTTGGATCATCTTCAATAAATGAATGGAAACAAGGAAGGGTAGAGAAAATTACTCGTCACTTACCACAGATGAAGGCAAGACTTGAGGATGGTTGTGAAAACATGAATCCACATTACAATATATATGTAAGAAACCTTATTCAAACAGAAGGTGATACATGTTGCAAGAGGAAAGATACGTGCACTTTCAGACAAGCCACATGTCACAATTATTAATAATAATTGTTTCATATACTTTTTGGGTTTTATGTATCGTAACAAGTGATAAATTGTTTATAGTGGAATTGTTTTATGTTTTAGCAATTTGTTTTCTTTTATGAAAATTGCGTGATTAACTGTAATTTTTTATGCTAGTTAGAAAATTTAGAGGTTTTCAGGTCTTGAAAGGATTTTAGGAGACAATTTGTCCATCAGTTTATGAATTACATGAAAGAAATTGAGAAATGGGAATAGAGGGAGGGGACAGTAAAAAAATAAATATGCAGAGGAGAAGAGGAAAAGACAGGATTTGAATGGAGAAGGAAACATCGGAATGGAATTCACTAGATGGTAAAGACACCAGTTGATAAGATTACATCTCTCGGTCTGTATATTTCCGTGTTTATTATATTGTTATTACGTAATGATGTATACCCCATTTGCGCGTAGGAGACGGCCACCACCGAACGGAACGACTGGCGAGCGTGAGCAGTGAGACGTCGTCAGTGACCGGAGAGGAGGGGCTCCCCGAGGCCCCCGCTCCTGAGCAGAGCGGTGAGTGGCCGGCGGGAGACCTCGGCACGTGGAAGGTGCTGCGGCTCAACGGCCCCGAGTGGCCACTCGTCACGGCGGCCACACTCAGCGCACTCGTCGTCGGCTTCTCCACGCCCGCGTACGCCGTCGTGTTCGGGGACGTCATAGGGGTCTGTAGCGTCTTTTACTCTTCCGGCAAAAATATACACTGATCGGCCAGAACGTCGTGGCTACCTACACACTAACGACTATGTCCACCTTTGGCACGGATAATAGCTGCGAAGCACCTTGGCGTGGAAGCGATGAGGCCACGGTAGGTTGCTCGAGGGAGTCGGCCCCACATATGCACACACAAAATGTCCTCATCAAGGGGTGTACGTAGTCTGCAGCCAGTGTACGATACTTATTGGCAGTCACGAGCTCCAATGGACCCATTCACCCATGGTTCCCTGGGTGAATGTTCCTCTGAACATATTTGAGCCACTAGCAGCTTGTCTCCATCCCACAGGAAAGGTGTAGAGACACTGTTCCCCTGGAAAATGATGGATTCGCACCCTCCCGTCGGCATGATGAAGAGGGTGTTGACATTCATCAGACCATGCAACACACTGCCACTGCGCCAACATCTATTGACAATGATCGCGTGCCCATTTCAGTCGTAGTTGCCGATGTCGTGGTGTTAACATTGACACAAGGATTGGTCGTCAGCTGCGGAGGCCCACCGTTGGTAGTGTTCGGTGCACTGTGTGTTCAGACACTCTTGTACTCTGTCCAGCATTGAAAGTCTGATGTTAGTTCCGTCATAGTTCACCACCTGTCCTGTTTTACCAGTCTGCCCAGCCTACGACATTCACATCTGTAATGAGGGGTAGCCGCCCAACCCCTCGATGTTTGGACTTGGTTTCACTTTGATTTCGCCACTTGCTGAAGACACTCACCACAGCACTCATGGAACATCCGACAAGTCGTGCACTTTCCGAAGTGCTCGTGCCGAGCCTCCGGGCCATCACAATCTGCACCACAGTAAAACTCATTTAGACTGTGCGCCTTCCCCACAGCACGCTCGCTGATACTACATGCACCGTGCATGTGTGTGAGTAGCAGTCATTCCGGGTGAGGTGGCACTGCTATCGCCTGAATGGGTTTATATCGATAGTAGGAAGGTAGTCATAATATTCTGGCTGATCAGTATGTATAGCGACTAGCTGTATAAATGCATTAAACTAGCTTTGTCTGGCATGCATTGCAATAGCTGTTTTCTTTCTAAGTGGGTAAACATATGTCAAGTAAACTTATTTACATGTACAACATAAGTAAAAGACAATGAATTTTTGTGCATAAGCAAAATTTGAAATCATTTTTTTCTAGGGCTTTAGAATATTCAATATTTTTAGTCTTTCTTTCTTCTGCTTGGAGGCTGGATATGAAAGTTTCTATCTTTTATCCCTATTGATCAGAATATCACCATTTACTCTGGCTGATTTTCCTCTAGTCTTTGAGATAATTTAAAAAGAACAAAAAAGTAGCACGTGTAAGTTTCTTTTAAGAGGAGTGAAGGGGAGAGCAGGTGCAGTTTATGTAGACATCATTTGTTTTACTTATTTTAAAGCATATGTGCACACAGTACCTTCGAGATTTGTATGTCACTACAGAAACTTAAAAATAATTTTTAAATTTCAGGTTCCAATTTATTGGTCAGCAATTGTCCAATCAGATTGTACATTCGACAGAAAATGTTATGGGCTCTCAGAATATCGCTATCCACTTTGGCCAATTTCCCTAGAGTTTTTGAGATATTTGCAAAAATAAAAAAAAATAAAAATATATATATATATAAAAAAAACTGTATAGTTTCAAATACAAATTTTGTTTAAGTAGGTTAATGGCTGAGAGTGGGTCAGTTTTTGGAAACCTAATGAAGACAATATTTTCCTGTTTGTTTTAAAGTATAAAGTAAAATCAGATTGCAAAAATTAAATGGGGTAAAGGGGTTGAGGGATTGGGTTTGTAGCTAGGAGGTTAGGCCCAGCTATCGAATAAGTAGTCCATAGTTACTCCTAGACTAGTTGTTTATTCACCAGTAGTTGGTACAAGACTGCCGTGTGGGGCAGTCGTGGTGTCTTATATGCAGGATCGAATGTTCGAGAAAGTATTTCCAGAACTATCTTTACTTAACTGAGTTTAGTATAATGTTATAAAACAATCCAGAAAGGGTTATATAAGCGACACAAAAATCGTTAGTAGGTGCCGGGATTCGATCCCAGGTTGCCCGCGTGGTAAGCGAGTGCGGAACCACAGAGCCAAAGGGGTGACTCACCCCAGTCTGAATCGAGCGGCTACATCCGGAGGCACGCACGGAGTATCGCCGGTGTGGTGGCGTACTGCGGAGTATCACCACTTGTTTTTGTAAGTAGAATGTAGACAGTATTTTTCTTTTTGTTTTAGAGTATACGCATGCAGTGTTCTATCAAAATCTGATAGAAACTGTGGATTTCTATAAACAATATTGGAAACTAAAAGTGTCAGAGACAAAGGGGTAGGGAAGTTGGGCTCTGCAAACTAACTGTGCACAGTATTTTTCTGTTAGTTTTAAAGTATATAGAAACTGTGGCTTTGTTCAAAGAACATTGACAAAAATTAAGGGGGTAGAAAGAGAGTGAGGGGTTGGGTTTGTGAAAACCAAATGTAGACAGTTTTAAAGTATACATGTGCAAAGTTCCATCGATATTGGATAAAAACTGTAGGTTTGTATAAGAACATTGACGAAAATTAAGGAGGTGTGAAGGGGAGAGGGATGGAATTTTGGAAACTGAATGTTGATAGTATTTTTCTCTTTGTTTTAAAGTATACATGTGCAAAGTTAATCCATACTGGGAAAAAATGTGGGTTTGTATAAATATTAAGTGGTGTAAAGGGAAAAGAGGCAGTTTTGGATTCCCCCCCTCCCCCCCCCCCAAAAAAAGAGAGAGAGAGTGAGAGAAACCCTTCTTCACACTGCTCACCACATTTTCCCAAAATTTCGAGTCTATCAACTGATTGAGTTTTGCCAGCACGAATATGTGGAGGCTGAATTTTTATATTATACAAACATTGGATCTCCATAAAATAAGATGATATGTATTTTGTTTTGACACATCCATGATCCGATGATGGTTCTGTAGAATGGTGAGTACTTTTATTTCTTTTTATTACCAGAATCATTTGACCCATATGATCATGCACATCTTTGTTTTCTGTAATAAATTAGTGTTTAAGAATAATGAGCAGAAAAATGTTTTATGGCAACAAACCTAAGGAAGAATAAAGAAATTCAGCCAAACACAATTGCAGTGATGAACACAGGTAATACAATATTTCTGAGTTAAACCCTATTCTTGCAAGTATACGAGACACCAGACAAGGTCTGATCTGATCTCCGTTTACACATACACTTTGCGATTCACAAAACTGAGGGTGGCAAAAGATGCTCAGTGCCAGAACTAGTCTCTACTCTGAGCACTCCAATGAGGGAAGAAAGAATCCATGTAGGCATCAGCACGGCACCTGGTTTCTCTAATCTTGTCTCACCTGCCATCGCAGCCCAAATAGGTTGGTGGATGACATATTTCATAACACTCGTAAACCAATGTGGGCGTACGCATGTTTCCCGATAAGTTCAAATGAAACCTACGTCGTCTGTCAACCAGAGAATCCAGCCCAATCTAGAATCAATTCTGTGACGCTTACATAAGCACAGTGGCAAGCGGTCACGTATCGGGCGTCCCTTCTCTGTACTTTCCCTATACTGTCAACCAACCCCATATGTAACAGATCCCATACATCGGAGCAGTAGACCAAGTATGGATGTATGAGAGTTTTGTATGCTATCCCCTTTGTTTGTGAATTACAATTGCACAAGATTTGACCTGTGAATTTCAGTCTGGAATTAGCGCTAACTGTGATGGAGCTAATGTGCAAGTTCCATTTCATGTTGTTTTCTACTGTTACAAATACTTTACAGATTCGACCATATCAATAATTGAACTGTTTACTTTGTACTTCTACAAAAATGGATTATATATATAAAGCATTTTCCTGCTCATTGTTTTATATATATAGGAATCAAATTAGGATAGGGAAATGAGCCACTACTTACCTTTAGATGATGGATGTGGGGCGCGAACACGCAGAAAAGACACAAACACAAATAATAAAGAGATTTTCAGGAAAAAACCCTTCGTCAATGAGAGAACATTATGAGAGGTGGGTACAGCCGGAGACTGCATCACAGAAAGACCACCGGTCGAGAAAATGGTGGGAGTAAATTCAAACATCGGAAAAGTAGAGGGGCAGTGAATCAGAGCTAATACCCGGGCATAGATAAATATCCAAACTAATCTCTGTGTAACAGTCTCCCACACCACCCTCCCTCCTTGACTTTCTCCTGTTGACGAAGGGCCAAGTCTCGAAATATTCGTTTTTCATTGTTTTTCTTGTGTTTTGTGCTTATTTATGTGTTCACCCCATGATACCATCATCTAAGGTAAGTGGTGATTCATTTCGCTATCCCTTTTTTGTAACTCCATTCGTTAATTAGCTCCTATTATTTCCTGGTAACTATATATATATATATATATAATTGAAATAAAAGAAAGACACTAAGTAGTAAAAAGGAATATATATGTAGTTATGAATGTTTCATTTCACTTTTTACAATTTAGTGTAGTTTCCATTTGCCACACCATGCCAAAATAACTTCCAGATCATGCTGAAAATTTAAGCAATTGGCCAAATTCCTTACTTCCTTATAGTTGACTCCATCATCGGCAAAAAATCTCAAACTGCTCTTCACATTTTCTCTGAGATAGTTTATAAAATTAAAAAAGAAGTGTGCCCAATATAACATATAAATTAGTAGAGGCTTCTCTATCACCGATGACGTACTGTGACCAAATAGTTAGAAAAGCCTTTATCCATTCACAAAGCTGATCTGATGATCTATATGCTCGAATCTTCACTAAAAGGTGGTTATATGGCTCAGAGTGAATGCTATCTGGGGGGAAAAAGCATCAATTTGTGAATTAGCGTCAATAACTTTCATTACATCATGTATAGCAGTATTCCACATGATATTTTCTTTTGAAATCCGTGTTGGTGTATGCAAATTGTTTTCATCTACAAAATTCATAATGTTCGAGCATACAATATGCTCTATAACTTTATTATCAACAGATGTTAGTGATATGGGTCAGAGGTTCCTAACATCTCCTGAATCTCCTTCCTTTGCAATTTGACCTTCACATGTCTTAACTGTGCCAGCAGAACTTCCACAGTTTCTAACTGCATGTTACCTATATTTGTAGTGAGAAAGGCTTTGAGATATTCCATTTACACCTTTGCAATATGTATTTAATCTCCTTCCTTGAAAATTAGAATCACCTGTGTGATTTTCCAAACAGAACATACTTTTTTTTCACTTCTAAGGATTTACGTATGTATCAGACTGAACTGATCAGATTTTTGTCACACAATTTAAAAATACCCTTACTGGGATTCCACGAGGACACAGTGCTTTTCCCCCCACCAGGATCTATAATTGCTTTATGATTCCTCCAGTATCTACTCGTAACAAATCCATCTCTAACCCCACACCGAGCGTGGTGGGTGAGCGGTTTAAAGCTCTGGCCTCGCATTCGGGAGGATGCCGGTTCAAATCCCCGTCCGGGCATCCAGATCTGGGCTTTCCGTGGTTTCCTAAAATCACTCCAGGCGATTGCCGGGATACTTCCTTCAAAAGGTCACAGCCAAATTCCTTCCTGTTCCCTGTCCCCAGTCCCCTCCCACCTCTAATGACGTCAACGTCAATGAGGCGTAATAACTCCACATGATGGGGAAATGCGCATGCTATCCCTATTTTCATCAGTGAATGAATTGTTAAATTCTGTGTTAAATACATTAATCTCAAAACTTTTTTGAATTAGTACTGGCATATTGTTGTTGCTACTACTGATGTTCCATGTATAAGATCAAAATTTTCTTGGGTTTTCTGTGAGGCTCTTAAAAAGAGAGTTGCAACAGAAATCATTAATAGACCTCACATGTGATATACTTAACACATCTTCTCAACTCAGTTAAGATTTCTGACACACTATGACACCCCATCCTTCTTGATCGTGTGTGTATCCTTTGGCTTTTTTTAGTAATCTTTTAACTTTATGCACATAACACAGTGGATCATTCCCGTCCTTTATTGTGTGTTTCGGTATACAAATGAATGTCCGCACCATCCCTTACAACACATATAAATCGACGCAACACCTCTTCAATGGTGCTTCTTGCTAACTTTAAGGTAAGTTACTTATTCCTTAGCTAAGTTCTAAGACACTCCTTTGAGGACTTATCGAATCTGTACCCAATCTGTTCTTTTCCTCTTTTTTGATCATTGAGGACGTGGGTTGGGATATGTAGAGATGAAGAGGGGATCAAGGATTGTATCAAATCGGTTGAAAGACCTATGACAGCAAAAATAAATAAAAAATTGCCAGTTCCAATTAATGCTCTGTGACCATTTATTCCTGTGGTCTTTGTTGAAATGTCAGTGAATCTTGTGGGTATCGGTGTGATCACATCTGACCCCATTAAATGTTTAAAATTATTTTGATGTGAAACCATAGTATCATAACATTCTAAACATGTATTTGAACCAGTACGTGCCACAGACTATGGCTGTAAACGCTGTCAAAGATGCAGCTGGTGTGTGCTGGATGGAAACCAGACAGCTACTCCCTCAACAAGATGTGGCTACCTCCGCCTCTGGAAATATTTGCATTGTTCATTTGAAGCACGGCAACGTGCTCCGTGGTTCATAGAACAGTAGGTACAGTCGTGGCAGAAGCAAATGGGCAATGTCTTAAAACTCTATTGCGAGACCACATAGATTTACTTTATTCATTTAAATTCATTTAATTAAAGTACACCAAAAGAACATTTTGTAAAACTATTTGGTATATTACATTTGCTATCTGCTTTACACAAAAAGAATATTCTTTTACCAGTATATTCA
The DNA here is from genome assembly GCA_031002005.1 of Vandiemenella viatica. Classification (NCBI taxonomy): domain Eukaryota; kingdom Metazoa; phylum Arthropoda; class Insecta; order Orthoptera; family Morabidae; genus Vandiemenella; species Vandiemenella viatica. The sequence goes on from JARYHS010011897.1 coordinate 64,008, forward strand.
AACATTTTTGGACCTCGTGCTATCATAGGCTGTAGAGCTGTAAAAGTAATGAGAAATTGTGTACCCGTATGTCTTCATTACTAAACCTTTCAGTATAATCGAGCGCTAGCATAAAGCATTGTATACCGTGTACGGGACGACTTCGTTACTATCGTATTGTTTCGTTACTCGTTACTTTTGACACAATACAGCACTAGTATGAAGCATCGCCTCGAGTTGTGTCACGTATGGCTTATGGGATGACTTCGTTCATACTTTGTAAAGTTTAAGTAAATTGTTCATTTAGTAAAGTAAGTTTAGTAAAATTTGCACTGTATAATAAAATAGAAATTAATATCACATTTTAGAATTACATATTTCATAAATATTTAAAATTAGTAAAATCTCACTAAGGTATGACCAATTAAAAATATAATCATCTCAAATTATCTATCCAAATTTTCTATTTGAAAATTATCATCTGTAAATTTTAATGTTAAACAAAAGCTAAACTACAAAACAACTCTTATGTTGGCAGAATTACTAACCTTGTTAAAAATATCAATGCTTAACAGTAAATAATGTTAATTATATTATAATAATGTATGCACAACATGTTTGTACTAACACATTTTCCCTTGTATTCAGTAATGAATACACGTGGTTTGCTACAGCTCTTATAGGCTGGAATAATTCTGATAAGGGTATAAAACAATTCCAGCCAAATTTGATATTATGAGCAGAAGGGCATTTCTCTGCATTCTGACCCAGCTTCAACTCATAGTGCTGTGCTGTTAAAAAATTGTAAATGGCTACAGCCGGGTGATTACAAATCTATGCAGCAGGAAGAGGTTGTCTGAATATCTCCAAACTACAATTGGAGTCCTAGCTTACAGTGTTTTATCAGAATGACTTATATTATACCCAATTATTAAGGACATTTAAATTTCTAGATACTTTTGTGTATAGCGTAAAAACATTTGTGTTGAAAGTCACAAAGTAGACTATTTCTGTTAATTATCCTCCATGCCATAGTAGACATAAAATCGGTAACGAAACCTTTTAAGGCACTGAACTTTATGTGGATGAACGCGAATGCAATGCATGGAACTAATTAATGTAATCTGTGTCACAGGTGCTCTCGGAGCCAGACGCCGACGTGATCCGCAGTCAGACGGACTGGCTCAGTCTGCTGTTTGTTCTCATCGGCATTGTCACCGGGATGACTTCATTTCTGCAGGTTAGTTGTGACTACAGCTCAGCAACAATCAAACATTTCAACCACTGGAGTTCATTTCTATAGAATTATCTTGTATGCTAAGATAAGTTTGTTGCTCTTCCAGTAAATAGAATAACATTGTGCTCAATAAGACCAAATGCACTTGAAACATGTATCCTGTCCAGAAGAGACAATAGTAGACTTCAAGCCTCTGAAATGAAGTTTTTGTGTACCGTGCTTCAGAGAATGTGAAAAGACAAAGTGAGAAATGAAATCATCAGTGCAGAGGCCGGTATAAACATCAGTGTGGCAAAATCCATGCAGCGTTCTTGCCTGAGATGGTATCGACATATCCAAAGGAAGGAGAAAGAAAGAAGAGCAAAGGCCTACTTTAATATGAACATCTAAGGTAAAAGACATGGGGGGGGGGGGCAAAAATAAATGTATAGACCAAATCAAGAAGAATATAGAAAACTTGGGGCTTGGTTGGAAGACTGTTCCTGAACAACAACTATTCCTGGACAGGAAGAAGTGGAGAGCACTCGTGGCCAGCACCTGGGAGACGAGCTGAAGAATAATGACGATACTACCGCGACGCAGAAGTTTCATTTATTGAAGATGAATAGTATTTAAGAAAATAAACCTACCACTAACTCAAAATACACTCAATTAGATAAATCATGTGGTTGGTGCACAATACACAGGTATTCCAAAGGAAGGTTTCAAACATGTGCCTTGCTGCATAATTAAGCTATTCTCTGAAATGTTGTGTATTTGTGCTCCTTCTCTTTTTATTTGTGTAATTGCTGCTGTCCCACATCCAACATTGGTAAGCGTTCAGTATATTTTCCATATCCTTTTTAATTTTGATACTGCCTTTAAGTGTTTCTATTATATTTCTGTCATGCACATATACATAAGATATAGTTACTTATTTTTACTGGAAAATTTAGGTAAATATGAAGAGACATTCAGAACATTTTGACCAGTTATTTGAAAAGGCCATAAATCCACATTTTAAATTTTACAGGAGAGCATAAAAACTGAATAGAAAAACATTTGTAAATGAAGTTAATTGTTTTCTATTGGATTTACATTGTGCTACTTAATACTGTTATTATGAAGAAAGTTCCATTAAAAAATATTGTATTTAGTGATAAAAAAATTGATTTTTATAAATTGGAAATATGGCGTTTTCCAATTAAACAAAGATATAAAACTCTATTGCTATTCAAAAAATTAGTCTAATGTTCAGAATACATCTTAAAATTGTTAAAAATGCAAAAAGACTACACAAGTGAGAATTGTATCCTCATTTTGCAGAGATTTAATGATGGAGAGTTTACCATTCTGGGTGCAGCTACTATAATTTTAATTTATATGCAGCAGAACTGATTAAGATTTGATATCCTTCAGGTGCAGATCTGATCAAGATAATTATTTTCGCATCACAAAAGTCTCTATGCCATGGTAAACACAAATGTACTTACACTGGAAAATGGTGAATGATCTTATTGAATTTACCACTTGCACACATACAAAAAGAAAATGGAATACTTTGTGGTTACAGTTTTGGCCACCACATTCGTCAGAAAATACATGTATCTGCTTCACTGTTAAAGGAACTTAAAAACCGTAGGTCCTTAAATTGCCTGACCTTCAAGTTAAAAGTAAACGGAAAATGACTCATCACTCACCAAAGTTGAAGGCAGCGACAGATGTAGAACATATATGATGAACACAACAATACACAATATTTGGGTTTTACACCTTATTCATGTTAAAGAGAATGAGTAATGTGGCTCGGGAGTATTTTTGTGTTCGTCATATATGTTGTTCTCCCGTCACTGCCTTCAACTTTGGTGAGTTGTCGGGAAAAGCGGGAAAACCGCATGTCGGGAAAAGCGAGCTGGGATTTAGTTTAATGAAAGTTGTAGTCTCTTGTTAAACTGGAATGCATAAGTTTATTTCTGCTGATTGTACATAATCAACCACCAACTCCAACTGATATGACCGCTTACTAAAGTACACACATCACTTAATTTGACCGTGGATAAGGCTAATACAGACTGGTCGCCAAAGATATAGATCCGACTACGATAACGTAGACCCAGGCTTGAGCACTTGAGCAATATGTTTTCCCGATCTAAGTAAGCGCTTCACTTAAACAGTTCAACTTCATGTATAGTTCTCCAAACTGCTTAAAACCTCAATACTCATCAACTATAACAGTAAAGTTACTCTACTTGTCTTCCAGGAGCTTAAATTGCCATCCCACGTGCATTACGCTACATACACAAATTCGCATGCTTACTACATCATGCGCCGATCGGTCTCCACTGACCCTATATGCTCACTGCCGGGCCTCCTTCTACTGAACCCTCTCATTGTCGCTAGACTAAGTCTTATTGTTACGCCGGCCTCGGTAGCGTAGGGGCTAGAGTGCTAGCTCCACGTGCCGAAGGTCGCCGGTTCGAATCCGGCCGCTGGCACGGATGTTAAGTGTTGTGTGTCTGTGTGTGTGTCCTGTCCGTCCTGTGGCGTCCGCACTTTGAAGACTATATACACACTGGATTTAACTGATTCACTGGAAGCTTTAATATAACACATTGAGCTGGCTGTATGGCCTCAGCTGCCAAAAGCCATTAAAAAAAAAAAAAAAAAAAAAACCTTATTGTTACAATTACGCTCTGGCAGTTTCATGACCAATTAATTCTTATGCACTAGCCTTTCCACTCTACTCTTTTAGTACCAAATTACTGTCTCATCACAGAGTGATGAGTCATTTTCACTTTCCTTGTGATTTCTATTGCCTAAAGCCTTTTCCTTTTTTATTAGTTTAATAAAATATGGCTTTACCTGTCTAATGCACACAAAATGCATAAAACTAAAGCTATTGGCAATAGAACATCACCTGCCCAAACAAATGAGGTAATGATAGGTTCTACATGTAGTCAATGGCTATTTCCAGAACTTTATTGTTTCCATGAAAATATTTCATTTCCTTTTTTCTTTTTTCCTATGGCAGTATATGGGGGTCTGGTTTTTCCTGGCTGCTAAGCCAGTCTAGTTTGTGATATTCGGGTAACAATATCTGAATCTGTGGACCTGATGAAGACAGCAGAGGTGGCTGTCGAAACATTGTCTTTTTATGACGCTGTCCAGCTAAACTCCTGTGAAGGTTACATTTCATGGATAATATTTCTTAGCACTGAAATTTCAACAAATGGTTACCCTCAAACAAACAAAAATCAAAACATTAATCATTAAAACTAAAATCTTTCAAAGTGATTTCCTTTCACATGACCAGCATTTTTCAACAATGATCTAAACACAAGTCTATTCTGTATTATTATGTGTGTGATTATCTCAGGGTTATTTACCAACATATCTATCCTTATAAAATGCTTATTTGGCCACAATGTTCTGTCACACCATGACGTTATTTTTTTAAATTTATTTATCAATCTTGTTTCATGGATCCCTACTGAGGAAGCACCTCTGGGATGTGAAACATGTCATGGTTAATATACATACATACAACATGAGTCATAATCATAGTAAAAACAATTATATGTTACAAAGAAAAATAAAGAGAATAAAATAAACATAAATTTTTACAACTGAGTTTTGGAAAGTCATATTGAATACAATTAATTATTTTGATCAAATTCTTTAATGGAGTAGAAGCAGTTGCCAATAAGATAATCTCTCAGTTTTTCTTTAAATATATCTTTATTTTCTGCAAACTGTTTTATATCCTTGGGAAGTTTATTAAACATATGTATACCAGAATAATTAACTCCGCTTTGTACTAATGACAGAGATGTTTGTGGTTTGTGCAAGTTATTTCTGCTTCTTGTATTGAAATTCTGTACCTGTGAATTGGAAGTAAACAGGTTACACTATGACATCACACTTTTCACCTTTGTTGTCCAACTTATGACCAGAGATGTTGTTGTAGGTTATGCACGATATTTAGTAACAGTTCTATTTAACTAAGCATTTGCGAATAAATTAAATGTCAGAACACTGAAAGAAAATTACATATTCCGTTTAAATTGATGTAATAATTATGAGTTTGTAACAGCCCTCATACCTGAACTTTAATTAGAATTGTATTTAATGAAGCATTTGTAGTGAGCTAAAGTTTGCTTGAATATGATCTGGTATGATTGTTTTGCAATTTCTTGTAAATCAGTGTATATAGACTTAATTTTATGAAAAGAAATTATTTAAAGGACATTTAATATGTTTAAGAACTGAATTGTGCAAGAGAATTGCTTAAATCTTTGTAATTCCAAGTATTAATGCAAGTTTCGGTGTCTACAGGACAATTTTCTACAGTTTAAAATGATTTCTGGAAATAGTTTTGTGTTTAGGTATCATTAATTTCCATTTTTGACCATTATGTAATGCTGTTAAATGATTAAGTACTATCCTCGGGTATTTCCTATCAGTAGGCCCGGAAAACAATCTTGCAACCTTCATACAAATACAAACTCCGATACAAGTTCTAGTTGTAGATGTTGGAGTTATTAGTTCCAAATATGGATTAAAAACAGTGGCAGAACAAAGACTGCTTTCAAGTCAATTTTAACCATAATAAACTCAATAAAACCATTACAGAGCCTTAATTAAATGCCACAGTCTCCACAGGCACGTCTTGTAATAATGATTTTTTTAGTGGGTTATAGAGATTCTCAATCATTAGCTATAACCACGAGTATCTGTATAACCTGACTCGTATCCAAGTCTCTGCACGGTTCATAGCCTTGATTGGGCCGCCAATCTCCTCGTGTTCTTACACTGCAAGAGACATCCGGTGGGAGAGAATTTTATTCAATTGGGATGGAGTGCATGCTCCGGTGCAAATTTCTCTACACTCCCATTTTCCCCTTTCCTGTACCCACCTACTTTTACTCTACAGATTTCAAATTTAAATCCATTCAACGTATTTGGTAAATTATTCAACATTTCTGTTGTAAATTCAATGAGTATAGTCTTCAAACTTACGGAATTTAAAATTGGTATCAGGTAATGAATCAGATGGTAGAATATTGAATCAGACTTGGAAACACACGGAAGACAGCCGGTTATTCTTCGGACAAATGTACGTCAGACGTGAAGCATTCACTCTTGCAATATTAAAATAAATTGCAACCCCGTTAGAGCGAACTTGAAAGAAGTGTTTGACACAATGATAATTTTCTTAAGTTGCAATTGGTCACTAAAAGCTTCTATCACCAGACACCTGCCATGTCAGAATATTCTAAGTCCCGAATAGTTACATGATGGAAAATTTTGTACGTTCTGGTTACTACTGCGTCGAGTGGCCTGTGCCCTGATAATAAACCGTGCCCTCACAACTGGGAAGCATTTTGATTTATTTTCCAAGGTAGATTGTTTTAGTGTGATATTACTGAAATTTGGCTGTCATATAGAACTGACTGTACTGGGCACGTTTGCTTACAACAACTTTCCTCCTAAGTCTCCTCATTTCACAGTTATTAAAGTCTGTGAGTTGATCATTATTTTTATTTGTCTATCAATCATACTTTCATCACCAGATCTTTTTAATTTTCTGTTTTCTTTGAAATATATCTCAGCTCCAAGGGTGCCTTCATTTGGATGTAATGTTTAATTTCCCGATGTTGTGCTTCACTTTTGGCTTCCCTCTTAAGCTCTAGGCAAATGCCTTGAACTGCCGAAAATTATACCTCCTCATTTAATTATTGTTTTCAGTTAAATCTGTATTGTTCTTCTGATAATTTATAGCTCTATTAAATTGATCATGCGGCATGTCAGTTCATGGTTAAACATCAAAATCCATTTTTTTTTCACCCTTTAACCTTAAATTTAATTCCAAACTATTACTGTATTATTACTTTATTTAGTTTTAGACTTCATTTTATTATATTTTCAGCTTTCTATCTATTTTATGTAAAGAGTCATGTTTATTTATTCCTCTAAAAATATGCGTAAGATTTACTCACAAACTATTATCTTTGTTATGAGTTTCTTCTACATGTCAACCAATTATTTCCATACTAGAAGTTAGTTTATCTATTTAAACAGGTGTCACTTCTTTATTCTCCCAAAAAATTTTCCTCCTTCACTCGTACGACCTCATTGAAGATTACTTCCTTGTTTGCACATGGCTTAAAGAAGAATCAAATTCCTTTTTCTTAAATAAAATATTCAGATGATACAATTTTTTCACATTCACTTGGTATCAGTCCTTATTTTTATTTGAAGCATCCTTCAATATCTTAAGATATGAATGAACAAGTATAAATTTTAATCAGAATTTTTTTTTTTACTTGGTAGTTTTAGTATATTGTTAAAGTTTATTATTCTAGTAAAAGCAGACTATAAGCCATTTTTCTTTAGCAAATTGTTTTGTATTATATTTAAACAGTATACACCAACCATTGTGAATTTGTAAAGTTGTACAAATGGACTCCAAAGTCCATAAACAAGTAAATAAATGAATAAATATTAGGTTTATTCTTGTAAAATGCATATACATTGCTAAAAGCTAAAAGTTATTTCTTCCTATGGGCCCTGTGAAGCTTAAACCTATATTACAGTATAATGCCTTTCTCAAGCAGCATCTCCATCTCCCTATTTCTCTGTACCGCAGCATAGTTCGACTGTGTAGTGACCCTGTCAGCCGTTTTACTGGAGCCGTGGATAAGGGCCGAGAGTAGAACTCGGCCGTGGTTCTGATGTGAATATTCGTCGTAGGTCCCTACTACAACACCGGACAGGTTATACGGTTCAGTACATTCAGACATTATAATAGGAATGGCTGCATCTGCCACCACGGCATTGTGGGCGATGACGCCCTCGGCGTCGATGTGGTGCGTTGAATGACTTTTATAGAGACAACTGCTCCCAGGGTTTAAATAGAATCTCCCCTTCCTATTATGACTGTGTGGAGCTCGCTACACTGCCGTGTGAAGTCATTTTACCAGCTTGCAGTAATGACTGGCACTTGGCAACCTTGGACTTGCTCGTTGACTTCCTCAGGTCACAGCACTATACTACTGCTTAACTATTTCATTCTCACCCACCCTGGATACTGACTTGAGAATTAATAGGGTTTTAGGCAAGTGATCGATCACTACAACTGTGGACCTGCGTGAGCTCCATCCACGCGTGCTGCGCTTCGTTCACCACATTCCTCCAGTCACAATCTATGAAATAACTAGCATTTCTATCAATGATATATGTGATCATCCTCGGTGAAACACCGAGTGTGTTTGCCAAGTGATTAACGCTCTGGCCTCGCATTCGGGAGGATGGCAGTTTGAATTCCCGTTTGGGATTTCCGTGGTTTCCCCAAATCACTCCAGGCAAATGTCAGCATGCTTCTTTCACAAGGCCATGGCCGAATTTCTTTCCATTCCTTGTCCTCTGTCCCATCCCACCTCTGATGACATTGACACTGATGAGGAATAATGCCATAATTTTTTTTAAAAATACAAAAAATTATAAAAGTAAAAAATGTGAAACCCCTGAAAAAGTTGAAAACACTTGTGATCTGGTAGCCTGTGCCTGTAGTAAATGGTCTACACCTCCCCATGACGACTACCTAGCGGCAGAACCTTCTTCTTTCAGTCTTTTAGGATCATACTTCTATTTTACATAGAAATTAGAATTTGTGAGAAGTAGTTTGAGACTATTTTTAATAGATTTAATTTAACTTGTTAAATTGTATGAGTTTATGACTTGCTTGATCCAAATACGTATATAAGGATAGTGAAAATTACTCATCATCAAGTTGAGGGTGGTTACGAGTGAAAAACAATCGTGATGAACAAAAATATATACAATATTTTGGTTTTACACATTATTCGTGTTTTAGAAAATTAGCCACATGGTTCGGAAGGTGTGCACACGCCAAAGTTTACCACCTGCCGAACGACATGGCTCATTTTCTAAAACATGAATAAGGTGTAAAACCAAAATATTGTATATGTTTTTGTTCATCATGTTTGTTTTTCATTCGTCATGGCACTCAACTTAGGTGAGTGATGAGCTATTTTCTCTATCCTTCATTATTTATATTGCCTAAAAGATGTTTCCTTTTTTGTTGTGTATATATATAAATTGAGAATTGAAATAATAATTTTAGTGGAATTCTTGTGTCAGATCTTTCTTTTTGGAGTGGCGGGCGAGAAGCTGACGACGCGGCTGCGGAGGCTGACCTTTGCGGCGATGCTGCGTCAGGAGGTGGCCTGGTTCGACGACAGGAGCAACGGCACGGGGGCGCTGTGCACCAGGCTGTCGGCCGAGGCCGCCAGCGTGCAGGGGGTCAGTGGCTCACCACCTGACTTTCCTTTTTGATATCCTCTTTGTTACCACACCCAATTTTTTTGTTGCTTCACATCACTGAAAATGTCCTAATTTTGTGTTAAGTCTGGTTGTTCAACATACTTCTAGATGAACTCTCACTGAATAATATTAAAAGTAATTCATTTTAGTTTTTTGTCTTGAAGTTTTTTTAGAACTGCAACAAATTTAACATTGTATTTATAGAAACATCCTACACGATACCGTTTTTTATGGACTACAAGATGCACCTAAATTTTTAAGAATTTTTTTTAATAACATTTTTACCAGTTTTATTATTAGATTGCAAAGCCAGACTAAAGAAAAATTCTTAGTTCATAAAACTGGACTGACCTTTTAAATCCCTGGAAATTGTAATCTGACCTTTCTTCTTCTTCCTCTTCATCGTCATCGCTGTCCTGTTCATATATAAGATCGTCTTCACTGCCATCGAGAGTGTTACTTATGCTGCACTCCCTCAAAGATGTAACAATATCTCCTCTCACTCTAGACCACAACTGTTTTATCTGCTGACACACTTGTTTCATTCTGGGTCATCTTAAAGCTCCCTTTGGCATGAATTAATGTTGGGTTTCATCCATCATCCATTTGTTGCATTCCTCTCTCATGTATGCTTTAAATGGTTCATTTATCGAGACATCAAGAGGTTACAATTGTGAAGTAAGTCTTCCCGGAATAACAGCAAGCTCTGTATATCCCTGTCTCAATTTCTCTTTCACTGAGTTTTTCAAATGACTACTAAACTGATCTAGCACAAGAAGAGAACTGTTCTTCAATAAAGCACCTTCCCTAATAATAATCTACATTTATAAAGATGAATGTATGTAAGTTTGTTTGTTTTGTTCTTCATACAAATCCACAGTTTTCATCCGATCTCGATGAAAATTTGCATACTTATCCTTTGAAACAAGGAGAAAAATACTGTCCTACATTTGGTTGAATAATTTCCTGTTGAATCGATGTTGTCCGGTTCAAATCGGGCAATTAGGAGCCGAGAAATTTGTAATAAAAATGACAGAAATGTTGCCGAAAAATTCGTAACTTAAATTGTGTTGATACTCTACAGCATGCCACCACAATCGGCAATACTCCGCGCGTCTACTCCGGCGGAGCAGGACTCAGCCCAAGTAGCCAAGCAGTTGGCACTTTAGCTCAGCGGTACGGTGCATGGTTGTCAACCGTGCAGCTCGGGTTCAAATACTGAGCGTGGTGGTGTAACGGTTATCGTTCTGGCCTCACATTCGGGAGGATGGCAATTCGAATCCCCATCCGGGCATCCAGATTTGGGTTTTCCATGGTTTCCCCAAATCACTTCAGGTGAATGCTGGGATGCTTCCTTCAAAAGGCCATGGTCGAATTCCTTCCCATTCCTTTCCCCCAATCCTTTCCCGTTTCTAAAGACCTCGCTGTTAAGAAACGTTAAGCAGTTAAAAAAAAAATTGGGTTCAAATCTTTACCCCAGCGACTACAATTATTTAACTCACTTTTCTTCAAATTTCCAGTTTGTTCTAGAGCATCTATCTATTCTTTGATAAAACAAGAATAATTTTGAATATTCTAGCAGAGTGTTCTAGAACAGTGGTTCCTAAATGGTGGTTGCAGAACCCTGGGGTTCCGTGGAAAGGTCACAAGGGTTGCTTGTTCCGTCCAAGAATTAAATAAAATGTTCTTGGAAAGAGTCATAACCGCGCCGTGAGAAGGCCATCATGGTTCTGCTTCTGTCTGTGATGACTTACCGATACGAGACTGGTTTATCAGCTTACGCTTATGGAAATGGGGATCCAGCAAAAAATGTATGATCAATTGGGGTTCTGTGGCCAAAAAGAAATTGGGAACCATTGTTCTAGAAGTTTCCATTCAAATCCGTCTTCACCCCTTCCCTTGTGAGAGGGACTATATAAGCGGGTCCACTGGAGCTCGCATCAGTTAACAGTAACACACAGATCATATCACTTCAACGGAATCGAAAAAAAAAAAAAAAAAAAAAAAAAAAAATGGGCATCTCGCGTGGAACAATCTTGAGTGAGGATAAATCAGGTGAGAGAGAGACTCCGACAGAGTAACCTGCGATTTGGGGCATTTAATTATGATCCTCAGTGCGGTTACCATACACATCCAAATGTTCTGATTGGTAAGATAGATGTAGTTTGCGGTTATTGCCAAGCAAAAAATCCCGAGGCAAACCTGCTGGAATGTGTTGCTCGAATGGGAGAGTCAATTTGACACCTCCTCAATAGCCACCCGCTCCATTGAGTTCACACATTTCTGGAAATACCCCTAAATCCAAGCATTTTTTTGAAAAACTTCCGGAAGTACAACTCTGGCTTCCAGATGATTTTGTTTGGGGCAAATGTGATTGTTGGAGATGGATTCATGCCTGCATCCAAGGTGCACTGCCAAATTTACCATCATGCAGACTCTGTCCTTCCACTTCCCAATGAAGACCCAAAATTCTTGCAAATTTATTTCAGGGGTGATGAAGAATCGCAAGCTGATCGACAGTGTGAAACGATACCCGAAACTTGACGAGAGATTGTTTTAAATCTGCAAAGACTGTTGCATTCACGGAATTACTTAATTATGCTGTTCAAGACAGCTTTGGAGAGGATGCCAATGGATGAATACAAGGTGGTGATAAGAGCTGACAAACGTCCGCGAGGAGCACATGAATGACGGTTTAATGTATGCACAATCAATGAAGTTGCCATTGTCAATTCTGGACAATACTGTGATAGGCGAGATATCTTCTTACAGAGGAGGAGCAAAGGTTTACAGCGGATATCTTAAACTCACCGTTCATATGACGCTTTACAATACCCGCTAATATTTTGGGAAGGAGAGGATGGCTACCATTTCAAAGTCATGCAAACAGATCCCTGAACTGGACAAACCACTCAGAAGAAAGTATTGTCAATGGATTTCTTCACTTATCGCATCATTATAGACAACAATTCTTACAACCACATACTCAAGTGCCGAGGTCGTTTTCTTCAATTTATGGTCAACATGTACGTGAAAGTGGAAAGTGAGCACCTTCTCTTCGTCAGGCTAAATCAGAAACATCTTCGAGCCGATGACTATGTTCATCTGCAGCACACAACCCCCCGTGATAGGAACGTAGCAGTACTGCCAGCGACGTTTATGGCGTGTCCAAGCCATATGCACGCGTACGCACAAGACCTAATGGCACATGTACGAATACGTGGACGTCTGGATCTATTCGTCACATTTACATGTAATCCAGTGTGGGAGGACATCACGGAAAACCTGTTCCATCGTCAGAGTGCAACTGACCGACATCATAGCAAGAGTGTTCAAATAGAAACTGACAAAACTTATTGATGTCATTAAAAATTTTCATATTTTTGGGGAAGTTCTATGCTGGATGTATTCAGTCGAGTGGAAGAAAAGAGGGCTTCCCCACGCGCACCTTTTAGTTTGGTTTAAGGAGAAAATTTGACCTATCGACATGGTCATATCAGCAGAGCTACCTGACCCTGACAAAGATACTTTACTCTTCGACGTTGTATCAAAAAATATGATTCATGGACAATGGGGGATATTCAGTTCTCATTCCATATGCATGAAAGATGTAAAATGCACGAAAAGGTACCCGCGGCCATTTGTGAATGAAACACGAACCGGGAATGACGGTTACCCTCTGTATAGATGATGCATCTCTGACAATGGAGGATTCAAAACAAAAGTCATGGTTAAGGTCAAAAATCGGTTCCCTGAAGTTGAAATAGACAACAGGTGGATGGTACTGTACTCCCCAATTCTGTCAACAATGTTCCAGACCCACGTAAATGTAGAGCACTGTAGATCGGTGAAGTCCATCAAATACATTTGTAAGTACACCAACAAGAGCAGTGACATGGCAGTTTTTGGCTTTGAGGATTCCAGTACAGGGGATGAGGTAATGCAACTGGGAAGTTACATCAACAGCAGTGAAGCTATCTGCTGACCTCCCAATTTCCCGATCCATGAACTCTATCCGACGGTCTTCTATCTAAGTGTTCATCTGGAAAATGGACAACAAGTTTATTTCGCCGAAGCTACAGGACACGAAAGAGTACTGCAGCCACAAAACACAACCTTAACAGTGTTCTTCGAATTCTGCAAAGAAAATCCCTTTGCCTTAAGGTTGTTATATGCAGGAGTGCTGAAATACTACACGTGTCAAACATCCACAAGAACATTGTGCAGACGAAAATGGGGCATGTGAATGACTGAACATCCAGGCATAGTTATGACTGACGCCATTGGATGTATATACACTGTCCGTCCTAACAACGCGGAATGCTACTTCTTGCGAAAGTTTTTGCACACTGTCCGAGGATCAAAATCATTCGCAGATCTGAAAACTGTCAATGGCGAAATTTGCAATATGTACCGTGAGGTGTGCCAAAGGAGAGGTCTATTGGAAGATGACCAGCCTTGTGACACTACGTTAGCCGAAGCATCCATCGATACCTTTCTGCAGCAGCTCAGAGATCTTTTCGCATTAATCATAACAACTTGCTCTCCATCTAACCCGAGAAATCTATGGGGAAAGTACAAAGAGAATCTCAGTGAGGATATTTTAAGAGACGCACATAGAACTCAGCCATCCATCAACTACTGCACTGCAATATTTAACCAAGCACTTATCAGTTTGGAAGACAGATGTGTTTTGATCGCAGGGAAAACCCTTATTCAGCTTGGCCTTGATGCGCCTAATCACGATGGTCAGGAAGTGCTAGACAGAGATGTTTGGAGAAAATTGCTACGATATGGTTGAACTCCAAATGTTCGTTGAGGAGAACAACCCCCTCTTAGTTCATGATCAACGACAGGATTTTGATGCCGTCATACGTCTCATTGACAGTCAAGAAGGAGGTATGTTTTTCTTAGATGCACCAGGAGGGACAGGAAAAGCATTTCTCATCAACATGCTACTTGCCGAGGTTCGTTGGCGGGGTGAAATCGCTTTGGCGTTAGCTTCATCCACGATAGAATCCACGTTGTTGGTCGGTGGACGGACGGCACATTCTGCTCTTTAAGCTGCCATTAGATCTTCATCACACCGAGACCCCAGTTTGCAATATCAGTTAGTCCTCAGGTCAAGCCCATTTATTAAAATGTAGCAAACTCATCATATGCGATCAATGCACAATGGCTCACAAACGCACTCTGGAGGCATTGGATCGGACAATGCCCGACATCAGGGCAAACGATCAGCTCATGGGGGAAGCAACGATAGTACTTGCTGGAAACTTCCACCAGGCACTACCAGTCATTCCTCAATCAACACCAGCAGATGAACTCAATGCTTGCATCAAGGCATCATCACTTTGGCGACAGGTCCAAACTGAAACCCTGAAAACAAATGTGCGAGTCCATTTGCAAAGAGACATAAGTGCCGAGGTATTTGCACAGCAGCTGCTTCTATGAGGAGAGGGAAGGTTTCCAGAGGATCCATCTATGGCAGCTGTGCCCAATTTCTTTTTTGCCACGGAACCCTAATTTATCATACATTTTTTGGCGGATACCCATTTTTATAAGCATAAGCTTAAAACTCAATCTGGCAGCTGTAAGTCATCACAAATGGAAGCAGAACCATGATAGCCTTCTCACGGCGTGGTTATGACTCCTTTCAACGAACATTTTATTTAATTCTCGGATGGAACACGGAACCCTTGTGACCCTTCCACGGAACCACAGGTTTCGCGGACTACCATTTGGGAACCACTGATCTACGGGACTCATTTCGTTTCCGCCAGATTTCTGCACGGTGCTGCCATCAGTGGATGACCTGATTGACACATTTTTCTCAAAGAAAGGTGAAAAGTTCAAAGACCATCAGTGGCTTTGTGAGAGAGTGATTCTTGCCCCAAAAAATGACTGTCAACAAAATGAATGACATCATTCAGGAAAAGGTTCCAGGATCAATCGCAACTTGCACCTCCATCGACACCGTGGTGGACATTGAACAAGCTGTATTTTACCCATAGGTATAACCTCAATTGCCCTACACGTGACCAATGGGTGATGCTAAGAAAGCAACAGCGATAAGATGAGACCGAACTGTCGGAATAGACCTCTCGGTCAAAAGATACACAAAAAGGAGCCAGAAGGTCCTTTTCAGGACCCACAAGCTCATAGAATTGGACCATCTCTACGCATTTGTCAACTGAATATCGAAGGAATAAGTCGAGCAAAATGTGAACATCTATCGAGACTTGCGCAGAAATATGCAGTCGATGTCATTGTGCTCCAAGAAACTCACACAGCAGACGAACAACAGATACAACGCAGAGGGAGAATACCAGGTTTTAAATTAATAGCCTCCAATTTTCATCCCAAGTACGGCCTCGCAATTTATGTTAAGAATGATTTGCCAAATTGCCAACTCCTGTCAGTAAATTCTGATAATGACATTTATACCATCACGGCAAAAGTTGAAAATCTGACGATAGTCAATGTGTACAAGCCACCTGAAACTATTTGGCCTAACCCTCCTTTTCCACCTCAACAACACCCAACTATACTACTTGGTGACTTCAACAGTAAACATCACCTCTGGGGCTACAGCAAGAATGACCTTAATGGTGAAATACTTCAAAGCTGGATGGAAACTGATAATCTGGAATTAATTTATGATGCTAAGGATCTGCCGACCTTTCATTCAGCTCGATGATGTCGAGGATACACTCCAGACCTATGTTTTACAACCCAAATCCAGAGTGCAATCAGTCAAGTTCGTCGTTCAGTGGTCAAGGATTTTCCTCACAATCAACACAGACCTGTTATTCTAGAGGTAGGAATGTCCATACCTGTTATACAATCGCACCCTACACCAAGATGGAACTTCAAGAAAGCCAACTGGATTGAATTTGCAAAACAAACAGACTCCAATATCAGATGGATTAAACCAACCTACAATAATTATAATAGATTTGTTGGGGTCATTCAAGGTGTAGCTAGACGATGCATTCCTAGAGGATATCGCAAAGAGTACATCCTTGGTTGGAGCCCAGAGAGTAAGAATTTATTAATGAAATATGAGGAACATCCAACCTCTGATAATGCAACACGCCTCCTTCAATCACTAGATGAGTGTCGTAGAAATATCTGGCATCGCACAGTAGAATCCTTGGATTACACCCACTCTAGCAGAAAAGCCTGGTCAGTCATTAGAAAATTAGACAGCTCAACCCCTGTGATCAGAAGATCAAAAACTGCCATCAATCTGAATGATTTTGCCAAACACCTAGTATCGGTTTCTAAGAACACAAAAGATAAGCAAACCAAAAGAGATATCAAATTAAAATTACGCGACAAGAAAAAAGCAGCCCCAAAATCTTCTGAATTCTCCATTCCATTCCAAGAACAGGAAACCAAAGATGCAATCAAACAAATGAAACTGGGAAAAGCAGCTGGATTTGATGGTATATATCCTGAAGTTTTGGCCCACTGTGGACCAGCTACAGTAAGATGGCTTACCAACTTCTTCTCATATATCCTACAAACTGGAAACCTCCCACTGTTAATGAAGAAACAAAAATATTAGCCATATTGAAACCAAATAAGGACCCCACGAAAGTGACAAATTATCGACCAATAGCACTTCTAAGTGTAACATACAAACTCCTTGAGCGCCTGATCTACAATAGAATTTCTGAAGTGATCAATAAACACATTCCCATAGAACAAACAGGATTTAGGCCAGGGAGAAGTTGTAATGACCAGGTTTTCACTCTCACCTCTCATATTGAAAATGGGTTTGAGAAGAAATCAGTAAGTGTGGCTGCCTTTTTGGATCTGTCAGCTGCTATGACACTGTTTGGCGAGAAGGACTTTGTCAGGTTCTTCGGTGGTTTAATTAATATAATAATTAATTAAATAGCACACCATAAGCTTCAGTTTAAGATTTTTTTGTTTATTTTCAAAACAACGTCAGCGATATTGTTTACATGCAAAGATATAATCCAGAGATACTACTGACATACTTTGACAGTTCCAAAGTGAATCTATATAAAACTAACTCTGTCCTTCTGCTGATTTCTTTATATAGGCTCTATCGAAATATCTGGAATTCTTCAAAAGCGTCCGCCAGATATTTCTCGAACATTAACAATTACTCAAACAATTAAACATATTAAAAACAATCAGAATTAATACATAATCACTTAACATCATTACAAAATGGTCAGAAATGGAAATTAAAGATACTTAAACACAAAATTATTTACAGAAATCATTTTAAACTGTAGAAAATTGTCCTGCAGACATCGTAACTTGCATTAATACTTGGAATTACCAACATTCAAGAAATTCTCCCGCACAACTCGGTTCTTAAACATATTAAATGGCCTTTAAAAAATTTCTTTTCATAAAATAAAGTCTATATACACTGATTTACAAGAAATTCCAAAACAAAAATACCAGATCATATTCAAGCAAACTGCTGTTACAACTTCTGAAATTTGTTAGTATTATCCCATGTCGAAAACTTACGGAACTACTTAACAACATGTTGAGCAATAGATACTTTCAGGTATACTCTGATAGTGACACAAGCAGAACATTTATACTAAATGATGGTTTACCCCAAGGATCTGTTTTAGCGCCCCTCCTATTCAATTTACCGGAAACATCTTCAAGACAATTTACTTACGCTGATGACATTTGTATGGTGAACCAGAACCCCAACTTTTCTGATGCAGAAACAACTTTATCAGCTGATCTGGAAAATTTAGATGACTACTTCAAGAAATGGTGCCTCTATCTAAATCCTCAGAAAACAGTTATTTCAAGATTTCATTTACGCAACAGACAAGCACACTATGAACCAGAAGTTAAATTCAGAGGCCAACTCTTGCTGTATTGCGACACTCCAAAATATCTAGGTATAACTCTGGACAGAACTGTAACTTTCAAACAGCCTCTCTCAAACGTGGCTGCCAAAGTCAAAACGAGAAATAATATTCTCCAAAAGCTTGCAGGTACTTCATGGGAAGCCAGTGCTCACATTCTAAGATCCATAGCCTTAGCTCCGTCATACTCTGTTGCTGAATACTGCTGCCCATCCTGGATCAATAGTGCCCATACAAAGATGATAGATGTGCAACTCAATCAGGCAATGAGAATAATTACGGGATATATTCACAGCACGAACACCATATGGCTTCCAGTGCTATGCAACATCTCACCCCCATCACTGAGAAGATCAGAAGCGCTCTTAAAAATCCAGAAAAATACCCTGAAAAACCCTCAGCTGCCAATACATCAAGACATGATTCAAGCAAAACATCAACGCTTGAAATCAAGAAAACCACCATGGCACAAAGCAATCAACCTTACAGAGTCCTCTTTTAACATCAATAAGCTGTGGACAACTCAATGGGAGCAGTCATAAGTAGCCAATAAAAATCTAGTTGAGGATCCCTCAATAAGGTTACAAGGTTTTGATCTCCCCAAGCGGCAGTGGAGAATCATCAATCGGATTCGAACAAGACACGGCAGATGCGCCTACTTACTATACAAATGGGGCTGGGTAGATTCTGCAAATTGTGACTGTGGAGCCACCTTACAGACAATCAATCACATCGTTTCTGACTGTCCTCTTCGGGCCTACAAGGGAACAATGGTGGAATTACATGATGCGTCGATCAGTGTAGTTGACTGGATTAAAACGTTAGATCTCGAGATATGAAATTGTACAAGCTTGTGATATGTACATTTCCTATTGTGTACCTTGTTAATCATACGATAAATAAATAAATAAAGAATTAGACGTTTTTCTGCATTTAATGTCTTGTCATGAAGTTTCTGAAGTCATAAGAAGTTCCATGAAGACGTCGGCGGTATCTTTATTTGAAATTATTATCGAATCATCATCAATAGGCTTCCCAACCAATACTGTAGTGATCACATAATTTGAATCACAATCAACAGAAATATTTATACCGGAAGTACTAGTAGAAGGCTAACTAAGACATTTGTCAATTCTGAGTAACTTCTCTTTCCTGGCGTTGTTTTCTCTTAAAAACTCCACTGGGTATCCTTCTTTTATCCATAATTGTAGTTTTCTAATTTATGCATTACCACATAGCATCATACATACTTTGTAAACTAAACTGATCGAATGCTTTTTGAAGTTATTCGTTTGCGCTCGATTACTCACTTAGTTGAAATGTAATGCAGCCTACAGCGATTACTTTATATATATATATATATAATATATATATATATATATATATATAATAGAGAGAGAGAGAGAGAGAGAGAGAGAGAGAGAGGAAGTTTGGAATTTTCCGGACCTTTACGACCAAAAGTTTTTGTAATGTTATTGTTTACCCTAAAAAGTGTCTTTTTTTCTTCAGCGGTTCATCAAAAAATTGTAAAATGAAGATTATGTCATTCTAAATTATTCGCGAAATTTCTTTTCATCATACACAGATACTGTGACTCCCAATTCGCAATGCGGAAATTTTTTAACATTGATTACGTGAAACAACCGCGTGAAAATGTTGAAGGACACGGAAGACTGAGTCGGAACAAGTACCAAGCACGGACAAGTGTGGACACGAAAGCCTGCGCCTTAATGTTGAATACAAAAAATGTCGTTGTGGAATCCCCTGCAAATATTAAGAAATGAAGGATCATTCGTTTCATGTCTACTTGTTTCTGTATTTAATTAATAAGCTAATAAAATATGTTATATGCTAATACTAAAATGTAAACAAGAAGAAAAATATTTAAATTTAACGTACAAAATGTTAAATTGGCTTCAATAGTTATAGTTGTGTAACTATTTTTTATAAGATGTAAAAAATATGTGATTTTGTGATATAAAGGACCAATATTGTGGCAAAGTTGGCTGCTATTCATATATTGCTCGCCTAACAGCTCATCAGTTGAAGTGGCGAAACAGAAGAATTTATACAACAGAAACAATTTTGGGGAACTCCATCCAACTTTCGAATTTATTTTTACTGAGTTTCCATGTTTAAGTCCGTGTTACAATCTGTCATAGTTAATTTCTGAAGGTGGGAGAAATTTTCGCGAGGTCACTTTGAAGTGTGCTGACCAGGGCCTCGGGTCAGTGGCGTAGATAGGTCAACAAGGGCCGCGGTGGGCCCTCAGGCCAGATGGGGGCCCTCCGAGTTAAGCTTGGGGGCTCTGAGCTGTGCTTGGGGGCTCCCTGAGCAGTAGCGTATCTAGGTTCACTAGGCCCTCAGAGCTATATAAAAAAAGGGTCGAAGGGTCACCCATTTGCTCTGATTTATATATAGTTCAAAATCTTCTTTCAGTATTTCGTACATTCCATTCAATAACTTCTTAAGATCCTCAGTATATTCTGCTAACATGGTGACGTGGATCAACTTGGAAAGCGAATGCACAGACTCTTCGATCATCAGCTATGGGTCTGGTCTTCTAAACAGCAAACTATTGTTCTTCTGTGTGGCTGAGTAGTCAACTTGTTACAGAGATCGACAACATCCTGAACCAGACAACGCGCATCACCAGCGGCGAACTAAAATATATTACTCTTTTCTGATTGCCTGTGATGAGCCGTATCTTCCCATCCATGAAGACACGTTTCACAGATTTTGAATTCAGAAATCACATTTTCCATCTACAGTAAAAGTAAAAGATATGATTGAAAGGGAGTTTATCGCTACAGAAGAATAACGACAGGAATGGAACAATGTAGCTCCCAAAGAGTAGAAGTCACTATTTTGTGCCCATCATTCACCAGCAGGATTTGACCTGCTACGTAAAACATGGACTGCCCTTAAGAAGATACGAACCAGTCATGGGCGGTGTGGCTCACTGATGAATAAGTGGGGCATGAGAACTTCACCCAACTGTGACTGTGGTGTACCACAAGCAGGCCCGCCGCTAAATGTTAGAGCGCCCGCGTGCAATACCGATTATGCCGCCCCCTGCCTAACTACAACCAGCGGTGGATTTAGGAAATTTCTGAACCGGGTAAAAAAAACTGTGAGATTGCCGCCCTTCGAACATTATTTGCCGCTCCCATTGTTGCCATACCGAGTGTCGCCGGCCACTCGAAGCAGCTGTTGAGCAAAAAAAAAAAAAAAAAAAAAAAGGTGGTTGACCCCTACATAATACACTGTAAATTTCGTCGCGGCGTCAATGGAATGGCAACTATCGCGGGGCGGCGACTGTCGATCACTCGTTTTGCCGCCCCCGTGCGATGCACGCCTTGCACGCCCGCTTACGGCGGCCCTGACCACAAGACTAGCCGGCGTATTGTCACTGAGTGTAGTGAGATGATGTAACCACTAACCAGGTACGCTGGGAAACTTTGAAAATGCATCTAGAGCTATTACAGAGTGATTGGAAAATCTGGACTTACAACTTCAAATTTTTATTGCAGGTGCCTTGTTGATTGATGACATATTGTTATTTATTCTCTAGAATTGTATAAATTGTTTATTTTGCCATAAGCTAAATAAATTAATAACAGGACAATGTCATCAGCAAATCGTAACAAAATTATTTTTTCTCAATTATGCCACACTCAGATTTTTCTTTTAGTTCCTTTAATGCTTTCTTTACAAACAAGTTGAATATTATCGGGGATAGACTACAACCTTGCCTCACACCCTTTTTAACTGATGCAAGGTTAAACACTTACAATCACCAAGCTGTTCGATAATCGATAAGTGATTCAAGGGTGATTTCTTGACAGAGGTCAAGTGAAGGATTTTGTGTGCCCTGTGGGTTGTGTGATTGACACTTCAGTTAAAAGAATGTCGAAATATGCTATTGTTATGGTTAGGCATGGCGAGAGCGAATGGAACCAAAAAAATTTGTTTTGCGGATGGTTTGACGCTAACTTGAGTGAAAAAGGTAATATAAGACATAACCTTCAATCAGTGTCAGATTACGCTATCAAAGCGAAAATTCATGAATTAGTTTTGGTAGCATGTGATTTGAACAATGTTAGATTAAATATGTTTACCTCAAATTTCTTTGATACATAAATTGGTGTTTGGTTAGTTAGCTTATTCTCAAGCATATCTACATTCTTCACTTGTAGGTCAGCAGGAAGCAAAATCTGCCGGCAAAGCTTTGAAAGATGCAGATTACAAGTTTGATGTAGCGCATACATCCGTCCTGACGCGTGCACAGAAAACCTTAGAAGCGATTTTGCAAGAAATTGGTCAGACCGACCTACCAGTAGAGAAAACTTGGCGTTTAAATGAGCGTCATTATGGTAGTCTGACAGGATTGAACAAAGCGGAAACTGCAGCAAAGTATGGAGAGAAGCAGGTTAGTGTAAAATGTTTTGGAGTATAATTTAAATAGACCCTCTTCTGCAAGGTATTCCACCAGTTCATTAGGGGGTTTTCCCCAAAATTTCCACCAAGAAGAGTAGGGGATTATTGGAGTTCGCGATTCCGCGAGGAATTGGCGTCACAAAACTATATCATTAGAAATATTTTCCAAAGTACATTTAGTGGTCTCATCCTGGTCCAGGGTGTATTACAACCGAATTGCTGTTTGAAAAAAATACGTCTTGATTGACTATCACAGTATTATAGCATCATTGGTTAATGTTCGGGTAATATCTAGGTTGGGATACCGCTGCAACCACTTACCACCTCGCGATGAAAACACCTGGATGGAGAAGTTATGGCGTCACAACATTGCTGAATGTGACGTATACTTTCCGTGCAAAGCTTTAAATATCACTAATGGGGCCTTCCACAGAAAATCCATCATTAATATGTCTCATATCGCGAAATCGTTAATTTTGCAACAATAGTATATGAATAAATTCATTAGCGATGAGGTTTTGATGCAGCCTGGACCATACTGAAGTTAAATATCGAACACCTTATTGCGGATACCTAATTTCTGTCGTATCTATCGCTGTTACTGTCGTTTATGGCTTAATGCAGCCTGGACCATAGTGAAACGTAACCGTCGCACGTGATATTCCTGATACCCAATTTCCAAATCGTATCTATCTCTGTTAGTATGGTCCAGGCTGCATTACAACCTAAATGCAAACGGATATTGATGAAATTTTTTTATGAATATTTTATTTCGTATGAATGATTTAGGAATTTCAGCCACGTGAGGAATATAGATGAACGGAATCAAATACAAATCAATGGAATTGTGACTAATGACGAAGTTACAGGAACCGACGTTATGGAACGTTACTGATGAATGATAACAATTATCTGTTGGAATGTTGTTGATATTTTAATATTAATTGTGCAAGTAATAATTTTCTTTAACTTTTTCAATCCGTAATTTTTTTATATCATTATTAATATAGATTACGTTCTATGGCCTAGGGTGTATTCACAAATCGATTGAAGGCTGAACACGTCACACAGAAAAACAGTGGCATCATATTCTCTATCCTGAAGTGTTTACTTCACGAGGCGGTAACTGGTTGCAGCGGTATCCCAATTTAGATAGGCCTATTATCCTAATGTTCTTGTATCGGAATCACTATCTATGGTAGACCCCACCCGAGTAGGATAAGTAGAGAGCATCCTAAGGATCATTCATTTCCATGTAATCCCATGTTAGTTGAAATGTTTTATTTTGACGTGTGGTTATTCAAATTTAGGCAGTGGCAAAAAAAGAATGCATTAAGACAAAATTGTGTTATTTCTTTGAAATTTATCATATTCATTCCTGACGACTTGCTTTTCGAGAAAAAGTGTACATGAAAGCAAAATGAAAGGTACTTTAGATGTGATGCCACAAATGGCTAGTTTTAGCTATAGGAGACCAGCAGGAACAGAATGAAAAAACATTCTGTGTTACAGCAAAAGTCACGAAGTATTTAGTTTTCATTGAAAACTTAAGCATGTCTCATTTTTGGCCAGCAGTATACTGGAGAGAAGGTAGTAATGCAGCCTGGACCAGAATGAAAGGAAAATGCAGTTTGTTACAATACAAGTTGGGAGAAATTTTAATTTTAGATTCATGTGGCATCACATCTAAGGTATGTTTCGTTTTGCTTTCATAAACAGTTTGGGTTAATTCTAAATCGCAAAACTGCTCCAGTACTTTCTGGCATGTGGACACCATTGATGTAACACAAATTGCTGCAGCTACTTATGGCATCATTATTTCAATACCGGGAAGCTACAAAGGTCACTTATGGATCCTGCATGGAAAATAAAGGTTTTCTTGGGTGGCAACAAAAGTAATCAGTACATCGTTGATATGTATGCCAAAATAGAAACTGAACATCTTAATTTTATTTGTTTCAACCAAGCAAAATTAAGATCTGAAGAATATATTCATTTGCAAGATGCGATAGCGAATGATGCTAATGTTAATGACATCGGTCATTTAACATTGTCATCTTCGTATATTGGTAGCCCACAGCATATGAACGAATATGCACAAGACGAAAATATGGTCAACCGGATCTGTTCATTACATTTACATGTAAACCGCAGTGGGATTACATCAAAAACAATTTATTTGAAGGACAGTCGACAACTGATCGTCATGACATTACAGCATGTGTTTTTCGGCAAAAATTGAAAGCACTTATGGATTTAATTGTGAAATTATGTGTATTTGGAGAGGTGCGCTGCCATATGTACTCCATCGAATGGCAAAAAGGGGATTGCTGCACGCACATATATTAATTTGGCTGGTACATAAAATAACTCCGGATCAAATCGATAACGTTTATCAGCTAAAAAAACCTGATCAAACTGTTGATCCTGAGTTATTTCACGTTGTCATTAAAAACATGATAAATGGTCCGTGCGGTGAACTAAATATGAATTTGCCATGTATGATTGATGGAAAGTGTTCGAAACGATACCCAAGGCAATTGACTTCAGACACAATAACGGGCAATGACGGATATCCGTTGTATCGACGTAGATCACCTAATGATGATGGCAAAACGGCAACCATTAGAATGCGTAACCAGGACATTGAAGTTGATAATCGTTGGGTGGTTCAGTATTGTCCATTATTATCGAAAATATTCAATGC